>JAUZST010072678.1:0-21595 GCA_034779995.1 Parotocinclus haroldoi
CACATACATATACATACATATATATACACATATATACACATACATACATACATATATATATACACATATATACACATATAGACAGTTCAGACACATTCATTCTGATTAGTAGATTAAGTATCAACAGCAAAAAATGGCAGCTGTGTGGAATCCAGACATTACAGAAAGATACTCCAATATTTTGAAGGGGAATAAAAATCTTTATTTTCAGCTCAGTGTTTTTGACACATTGGTATTCACTGTAACCAATGGTTTTTATTTCTATCCATCATTAGCCAATATAGGCACTACCACAATTACTGGCATGTTTTAATCGACTAGCACTTTTGTGTAACTTGTGTAAAGGTGAAATATTTCAAAGATAAATATTCCATGACAACATATATATCCCAATTGTGTGAGCAGTGTATAAAAAAGACACAGTCCTCAGTATTTTGACTGTTATATCATTGCAGGCAGTATAAATTCAGGACATTTAATGTTTTGTCTAATTAGCTTATTTTAATCTGTTAATAAACATCCATTTCTGCATTTCAGGGCTACAACACATTCCAAAAGTCGGGAAGAGGGCAATTTATGGCAAATAATGAGAAAAAAAATTTTTACGTTACGTTACATACATTTATGATGTGATTTAAACGGGTGAAGTCAACAAGTGACTATAATCCCGATTTGGTATAAAAGCAGCATCCAGGAAGGGCTGAGACTTTGAGAAACAAAAGTGGGCAGTAGATTTCCAAATGGTCAGCAAATGTGTGAGAAAATTATTGAAATGTTTGAAAACATGTTTCTCAAAGAAAGACTGGATTTCTATATTTCCTAGTTTCTTTCTGAAGTTCTTTCTTCTCTTTATTTGTACAGTATTATCTTATGATGATAAATGCATGGATGTCCCTGGAAATTATGTAATCTTAAATAAATTAACTTTGCTCTAAAATGTCAATGTACTTTTCTGCATTAATGCTGCCATCTCAAAACTGAAAAAGGACATTTGCCAAAGTGCACTGATGCAACCCCATACCATGACAGACCCTGGCTTTTGGACTTGTAGCTCACAACAGTCTGGATAATCCTTTTGTCTTTTTTTCTAAACACACAGCCTGGATTTCTTCAAAAAACAAAAGACCAGAAATACTGATTCATCTGACCACAATACACATTTCCACTGTGTGCTTGTCCATCCTACATGCCTTCGAGCCCAGAAAAGTCGACGCTGCTTCTGGACATAGATTTGCGAATGCAACTCCGTATTGTTGTGCTTGAAAAAGGTTTGAAGTAACATCTTGCCCATGTGGTTCTACCAGCTATTGATGAATGATGGTTTTTGATGCAGTGCCATCTGAGGGATAGAAGATCATGGCACTTAAGTTTAGGCTTGCACCCTTAGCCTTTACGCTCTGAAATTCCTCCTGATTCCTTGAATTGTTTAACAATAGCATGAACTGTAGCGGGCAAAATATATTCCACCCGTTTGAAATCACAATTTTTTAATTTTACTAGCAACAATCTACCACGTACCAACTATTTTGGAATATGTTGCAGGCCTGAAATGCAGGAATAGATGTTTATTAACAAATAAATGAAGCTGAACAAACAAAACATTAAATATCTTACTGTTTACAATGAAAGAAAAGTAAATGCAAGAAACACCACAGAACATCCAACTTTTTCTAATTTGCTGCTGTACCTTAAGCAGGAAGGTAATATTGCCCAGGGCAAAACTGGTATAAACTGTTTCACATACTACACTGTGATTTAGTTTTGAAGTTGCTTTTTTTTTTTTTTTTTTGAAAGTTATAATAATAAAAAAATTTTACGCAGCATTTTGAAGACATCACAAATGCCACTTCTGGGTAATTATACTGCACACATATATTAGAGGGTACTTCAAAATGAAATCTTCCATAATGAAATATCCCCTAATTTTTGGGAGCAGTGTACTAATTCAAATGTTTCTCTCAACACATAACTTGACCTATCCCAATAAATTGGCTCCAACTACACAGAAAGCCGTGAATGCTGCAAGTATTCAGAAATCAACAAATCTGAATCCTCGATTATTTCATCAACATATCTGGCGTGTAACATCTGAAAAACTAAGGTCCACATTTAAGGTTCTATTCATATGCTTCATTCCTCTATCGATCCTTACTCTTATTTCTGTTGGCTTTGCTTCAGGCCATCTTGGCTGATAGCAGAGTTGTTGCTTGATGGGACGTCCCTGTAGGGCTCAGGCTTGGTGGGGTTCCTGGACTTAATTCTGCTAGCACCAGGGCCTCTGGCTCACTATACCCCACACATGGTTGCTTGTGTGCACACGCACACACCACTCAGTTATAATCCTAACTTCAAGGGGTCTGGGGACCCAGCCAATTGCACATATCCAAACGCACTGCTGGTTTGGTTGATGGCTTTTTAGGCACCAGAAGAAAGGCTGGGATTACAATGTGAATAGCACATGAGAAATACTGTCTATATGAATCTGCACAAACTATTAAGAAATGTCAGTCTGAGAAAAGTCAGTAAGACCTCGATTATTTAAAAAAAAAATCATTTTAGTTTAGTCTCGATGACTGTGAGGTTGGAATGTGATGAAAACCAGAGTTATGTGATGGTTACTGCGATGTTGAGCTCATCACCACAGTTATTTATTTATAAAATGGTTAGATCCGAACTACAAAGGAGAAAAACTGGTTTATTGTGAAAATTATTTTAAATACACTAATATGAAGAGAATCCCACAAGAACTGCTGGACAATCTGATCCCGTCCATGTCCCATCACAGTCAGTGTGTTTTGGCAGTTTTGGGTGACCGTGCACCCCATGAATATATCACTTGCTAGTCAACCATGATAACTGAGTTTGCATCTCATTTGCATAATCAACCACTTTGACATCATTTCCTTTTTTAGATGTTCTTGTTTAATGAAATAATATCAAACTCTTCTTTTTAGCTTCATAATCAGTTTGAACTATCCCCTAATTTATTGCTGAAAAAATGTAAATGTAAATGACTGTCACTAGGGGAGTAATGATACAAATGTCACCATTTGCATCAATGTCATGATGTTACAAACATCTAAAGATACATGCTTTGAACACCAGAAGGCACAAGCATATGTCATATAAGGCATATCTTCATATACTCTCCAATGAAGAAAAATGAAGGTTTCTTGGGATGTTTAGATATCGGAGTATCGCTTTTTACACACAGAGACACAGAGACAGAGGCAAAGAGAGACAGACAAAACGGTGGTAGACAAACTGAGCATGATAACAAGGTCTCATTTAAGTCAGATTCGATTTAAGAGCACACATTTAAATTTCAAAATACTAACATTATTTATTTTCATTAGATTTTTTTTTTTGCTTTAGAAAGTTTGTTCTTTAAAAATGTCTGAACTTCAAATAAAAATGTTCATGATTTAATTTGATCAACAATCAATATTGAGACCATGGTCATACATGACAAAGTAATCTCAGAAATCTCTATCTGAAAACTGGACACATCCATTGTGAAAGTAACCTTGACAGATGTATTGACATGTATTTAGTGTTACATGTTAAATTTTATTTTATTTTCTACTTTGACTGTGTTATGACTCCCAAACACAGCAATAACAGTTATTTACACATTATAAAGTAAGCACTGCACATTACATGGTGTTAGCACAACCTCCAAATCGCATTCGTTATTTATTTATTTATTTATATATATATATATATAAAAAATGTGTGTGTGTATATGTATATATATTTTTTTTACATTTAATGGGAATCAATTAATACACAAATACACAATCAGCAGAAATCCTATTCTGAATTCAGATATTTCCCAGGGTAACGATACATTGGATGATACTCTTTAGCAAATGCTGGACATCCAGGCAACAGTCCGCTGAGTGAGCCGAGTCGAGCTGACTCAGAGCAATGACTAAAATTCTGGATTTTAAGTATGTCTTACCAGAGTGAAAACACTACATTTAAAAATAGCACATTTCCTTTTAAGTTCTGCTTTTAATATTTTAAGGTTTGTGCAATAAGGTTTTCTGACATTCTTCAACCGTCATGCATACTGATTCCATAAATTGTGTAATGTTGTGGGGTGATGTAAACCTACAATAATAAAAGCTTTCATTGTAAGCATAATTTTTATTCTATTAAATTTTTTTTTTGATTATATGTACTCCCGATAGCAAAATAAGGAACACACCTATATACACCATTAACACCCATTCATGGAAACAAATAAATAGAGTAATTACATAAAACTGCCAATTATGATAAAATGTCATACAAATTCAGCACCAGCAGCACAACACTAAGAATTACGTCTCTGGAGGAACGTACTTATACTATAGAGCGACCCGAACACAAATTCCTGCGCACACGCAAATCATCTGTTTTGTCTCAGATTGCAGTCCCGTGAGCGTCTCAGAGACTGGGACACTGTGCAGACCGCACCTCTTTGCTGCTTTTTTTAAAGATCACAAATTCGAAGGCTTTGAGGCACTGAGCAAAAACCTGGCATGGACTCGCATGGGAGAAGGTCTTTTCAGAATCCTGAATGGCAAAGCGTTAGAACACCTGAAGGCAACCAGCCGCTGTATCTCGACATGCTATTCCAACAGACATTTCTGCTTAACTATCTCTGCCCAGTTTTGGTTAGCACCAAACCACCTACACAAACCACCAATCAGCACACTGCACAGCTGGTGACATCAGAGAAGAGTCAAATTTGCAGTGATCCAATCAGTGCAAGTGGTTGAGCCCTAACAAGAGAAAGACATGCAATCTAACCAGGTCAGAGGTGTGGATGTGAAGAAAAGTAGTAAGCAGGGGAGAAACAAAGACCAAGAGGTAGGGGGAGTGAGGGAAAGAGAGAGAGAGAGAGAGAGAGAGAGAGAGAGAGAGAGAGAGAGAGAGAGAGAGTGCGAGCGAGATGCCTCCAGTGATGGAGGTCGCAAGCTGCACAGATTGAAGTGTATTGCGTATTCAATTCCAACCTTAGAGCATCTAGACTATTATCTAAGGAACATCCGTTTATATACACATGCATCAGTTCTTATATACTCTCATTCTGACCATGTCTAGCAAACACACCTGCACAAAAGCTCCAGTCATACAGTACTGACATGACTGGCTAACAATACATGATGTGAAACGACACAGGCAAAGTACAGAAGAAAACCAGATCTTTTGTTGTGTGGACATGCAATCAATAGCCACTTTATTAGATACAACTTGTTAGTATCAGACTACATTTTGACTCCAGAACAGTCTTCCTTCTTTGTGATTGAACAAGGTGCTGGAAATCTTCTTCAGAGATCTTGGCATATACGGACATGACAGCATCACAGTTGCTGCAGGTGTGCTGTCAGCTACCCATCAATGACGTGAATCTCTTGTTCCTCCACATACAAAAGTGATTCATTGGATTAAGATCTGGTGACTGTGGAGTCCATTTGTGGGCAAGTGTTCAAGAAAGCAGTTTGCGCTTTGTGACACTGTGCGTTTTATGCTGGTAATAGCCATGAGAAAATTGGACGTGGTCCAATGAATGGACATGGTCAGTGTCAATACTCCGGTAGACATTTAACCGATGCAAAAAACTGGGGCAATCTGGGGCCAGATGAGCCAAGAAAATATCCACAAACCACTGTGATTAACAATCATCATCATCATCATCATCAGCCTAAACCATTGACACAAGGCACGATGGATCCGGCTTTCATGTTGTTCACTCAAAAATTTGATCCTACCATCCAAATATTGCAGCAGAGATCAAGACTCAGCGAAGCAGGCAACATTTCTCCAATCTTCTATTTTGGTGAACCTGTGCCCACTGCAGACTCAGTTGCTTGTGGTTCTCACTACAGCCCATTTGCTTCAGGGATCAAAGTGCATTCAGAGATGCTCTGTTGTATACCTCGCTTGTAAAACGTGGTTATTGGAGTCACTGTTGCCTTGGGCAAAGTTTGTGTGCATATATTCAGAGCATGCCTTTTAATTAAAATAAAAATAAAAAAAATGTTAGGTCATTACTTGTTGCTTGATGAGGTCTTTTTACATGTGCACCTCACCAAAGCATTGCTTTGCAATGGCAATAGCATCAGTGACTTTACCCACTAGCAGGTACAGTGGTGACAGGTGGGCTTTAAATTATCAGAAAGCTGACGTCATCTCAGCCCTGACCTGACTGCACTCACAATACTTCTTGGCCATCACTGAGACTTGGCTTAACCCTAAAAAATCAAGTTTCTTCAGCTGATCTGACTACGGCCTTCTCCTTCCCCATTCACCACAAAAGTCTAGAGAGGAAGTGGTACAGGTTTGCATTTATCATAGAAATGGCTACATACACCTAGGGGTGGCCAATATGACAATGTAGTGATTCATTTTGCTATACGGTATGCTTTTCTAAGAGCATATCATCAGTCACAACACAACACCCACCCCTACATTCACCATTTTCTCCATACCACTGTGATCTGCAGGCTGCTTAGCTCTTGGTGCGATTTTATTGAAGGACTTGGCCTCTTTTCTCCAGTCAATCTGTCCCTTTCCTCTCTTAACTTTCAACCAGTCCCTGAACAAATACCTTCTTATACACTGCAGTAATGCGTTTGACCTTGCCTTTAGCCTCTCGTCACTCGCACGCTCCCTCCAATTCATGTAACCAACCTTGTATATACTTCGTCAACCTATCACTACCATCATCACTCTCACCTTCCACTGTCCCCACAACTTTACCACACCCAAATTCTTTTTCTGCCCTTTTTCTGAATCAACCACAATTATTTTATTCACAATCATCTGACCTGCTCTGCCCTCTCTCCTGATGAGAAATAAAACTTTCTTATCCTGCTCCCTGGTTGTGTGGTTCAGAAATATAGCTAAGAGCTACTGACGGAAAGAAGAAGTAGTCCTGATCTTCACACCGATTACTTTCCGTTCTCCTCTGATGAAGGCCACCTAGGCAACCTTCCTCCAAGGTAAGTCAAAAGAATATTTGATGCATAGATGAACAATATCTGCCATTCTTTCTCCTCTATCCCTATTCCTACTGCAGATATGCAACCGCTCAACACCTTAACCGTATCTATACCAGTCATCAAGTTGTCGTTCATGGTTCTTCTGTCCTTCAGACAACAGCAAATACAGACTGGCATCACTCATTTTTTTCCTATCAAATATGTGTTGTCTACAATCACTTGTCCATCTTTCTCATACAAAATGACATACAGGATCATAACCAATCTGGCTTCAAACCAGCACACTAGATATTGTGCTGGTGATTGTTTCTGAGAAGCTTCACATTGCTAGAGCAGGCAAACTTTCAATGTTTATGATCCTTTATAGCCTTTCATCAGGTCCATGCATGGTTAACAACAAGATTATCCTTTTCCATCTTTGGAATCACACACTCAGTGACTTGTGGTAAGTGGCTTGCTTCCTATCTTGAGGGACAATTACATGAGATATCATAGAAAGGTTCCACATCAACTCTCAACTGGAGTCCCATAAGGATCTGTAGTGGGACTGATAATAACCTCAAATATCAATGTCTTCAAATATTATGCTGATGGAACTCTACTCATCTTCTCATTCCCTTCATTAGATGCACAGGAATCCATTCCTATTTCAGTATATCTGGAGACCATCTCACCATGAATGTCAGCTTCTCACTGGAAGCTAAACGCTAGCAAAACTGAGCTGCTTTACATTTGCATAGACATGTCCCCTCATCAAGATGTTGTCATCTCTCTTGCAAACTCATCCATCACATCCTCTGAGATAACACACAGAGTGTAGACAAACGCAGGTAGTGACAACAGAGCTAGGGAACAAAGGCTTGAACAAAATAATGCCAAAGTCAAGTGGGTTCTCCACTGACTGCTTCAGATGACTGATTTATATACCAGGCAATTTGATTAAGGAACTAAACGACAGATAAGGGGAAATCAAAATAGCAGCAAATGGAATCAACATACAGCAAAGCAGTATGGCAGCACTTCAATAATAGAAGATTTCAATAATAAAATTATTTTCATTAGGTGTCATTAAAAAAAAAACACGCAAAAAACAATTTTTGGGTTCAGTTCTCCTTTTAGTACGCTTAACAGATTCCACCAATAATTTTTGCTTCTGTGCATTGTTCAAAATCAAAAATTGCCACTCATTTCTTGCTCTTCATGTACAGATATTAAATCCATCTACCTAATTTTGTGTAGGTGTCCATTGTGCTGCCAAGGCTCTGATCCACAGACCCTACAAGACTCTGCAGGTGTCCTGTACTATCTGGCACCAAGACATTTGCAACAATTTTATAGATCCTGATGAAAGTTGTGACATGGGGCGTCCATGGACAATATCTGTTTGCATAGCAACTGAGAGCTGGGGAGAAGCCAAGTCAACTATGTCATGTTCCTCAAACCATGCCTGAACTACTTTTTCAGTGTGGCATGGTGTTGTATCCTGCTGAAAGAGGTCACTATTATAAAAGAATACTGTTACCATGAAGGGGTGCACATGGTCTTCAACACGGTTTAGGCATATGATGGGTGCTAAGATAACATCCACATGCCATGGCCAATGGTTTCTCAGCAGAACACAGAACAGAACCCTGTCAGTGGCATTAATGTCATGGCTGATCATGGATGCAGACATACTGCAGGCAGCAAGTTCTTATACGAGCTGATCCAGCTGAAACTAAACAGAGGAAGAGACCTGATGTTTAATGTTAATCATCAAAAACTAAGTGATAAAGTTTCTGTTTCAACTGTTACCCCAAGTGTACTAGGGACACCACTACTAAGGATTTGTTGAAAGCGAAAAGATTCAAATAATGATTTTGCTACCCAGGGGCTTACAGTTTCTCACTCAAAATGTAATCATTACTGCTTGTAATTGATTACTACTACAAGAAAGCTTTGAGAAAATGCATGCATAATGCTAAAATGCATCACTATCCATAAATAAGACACCACATATATCATACAAATGATCTACATAAGAACAGTGATCTACATTTTAGATTGTATCAAATGTAATCAATGTAGCATTTTAATGAGGCACTTATAATCAGTTGTCTTTGTGGCTCTTCAGAAATACTATGGATGTAACATAAAACTTAGAATTTGACTCACATTAAGGATTCATAGTTTTATTTATTTTTCGTAAGTTTGGAATACAAGTCAAAATAAGCGACGGTGCAATTCTTAATTCTTAGTCACAAGCAACTATGGTGAATGTATTTGTGCACACTTGCCAATTTACACGTTAAAAAAAGATTACAGGAATAAATACGGTCCAGTGGTTCAGATGGGAAATATTCAGATAAAACAAGCCTTATTTTCTATTGGGAAACCCTTGTCTTATTCCACCACAGGTCACACCGTTTAACAACCCCATTAAGTTCTGTAAAACAGGTCAATGAACTAAATGACTGTTGACCGGACATTACCACAGATTCTAAACCGTTACGCAGATATGAAACCTTTTGTAATGAATGGACAAATCACCGTAAATATAGAAAACACGTAGTGGTAATACCCTGTGTAAAATGGCACAAGAGGATGGCATGATGAACCCCAATTAACAGAAGCCAAAACTGTATTGATAAACATTATTGCAAACAACACAAAAGACCAGCCAGATGAAGCAGATATTTAGCCAGTGAATCCAGTTTATTTGTTAAGTCTCTAAACACATCAACCTGTGAACCAAACACATACTGCGGACCAAAGCGGACATGACTTGGTAAGGTAGTTACTTATAGACACAGACAGATTACAGATTTCTGTCCTGAGAATTCTACCTCCACACAAGGATCTGCAGCTCTGCCTAGATGTCGAGGTGAGGCACTGACAGGTAAAAGCAGGTTTTTATTTCCTATTTAATTGATTGAGATGTTTTTCACAATAAAAATGCACACGCCACTAAAGTTGCAGTGGTTTACATGTCATTAATATAGAATCAACTGGCACAAGCTACTTCCGTTTCTTGTCATTTCACTTTACTGGAACCACAGGGGTCTTTAAAACTGGGCAGTCCTGAACCATGTCCGAACATAGATGGTCCTAAAACAAGCATAACCTTGCGGCAAATATTTGGGGGGAAAAAGAAGATAATTGCATTCATAAAGGCAGGAAACATGGTAGGGTTTGTCTGAATACAAGTTAAAAGATACTGAACTCATCTACACTATTACTCTTATTTTCTAAAAAAGCTCTGCCAGTTTGAAAACCTCCCAAGAGCTACCACCACTCCATAAGTGAATGGTCAACTGGTTAACTGCCGAATGACTGTACGCAGTATTTAGTCTAACAAATTTAGTCTTTGCTATTGCATTTTCTAATACAACAATTACTTCTCTGTGCAACGAAAAGTGAATCATCCGAAAAAACAGCATGGGCAATGTAGATCTGATGGTAATGTTCATTAAAACTTGTGTTACAGAGACAATCATGTCCTTGGATGCTGATGCTGCTTTTTTTTTCAAATTGCCCTAATACCTATAACCACATATGGTCCAGTCCTCTTCCAACACAAAACTGTAATGTATGATTCAAATTTCCTTTCTGTGGTTGATATCTACGGTCAGTTGTTGGACTTAAAATGGAATTTCTTGGCACAGTCTCTCCAATACTTGCGTTTGTGGAGAACCTGAACTCTAGCATAGCACAAAAAAAATGCTATAGCAGAGAGCTCTGCAAGCTCTGAAATTCTGCAGGGCTACCTTTGTCACAGTGTGAGGAGAAGACAAAGGAGAAAAAGGAGCACCCATGCAAGCTTTGTCTTCACTTCACAAGTCATTGTTTTTCCAATGATAGCCCTGCATTCAAACGTAAAGCTTCAGCATTCAGGAGTGGGATATTGCCTTTGTGCTCGAAGGCACTATGGTTTAGATTTACCTCGAGCAGCTCTACTGCATGTAATTCAGCGTCAAGTAGGGTGTCAACAGTGCTGATTTGACTAAGCACTTCATCTAGGTCTTTACAAATAAGGCACAAACTATTATTACCCATTTAGGCTTCAACAATATGCTAATCAAAAAGGGTACAAGTAATGCATCCATTTAGCAGTATGCCTGCTGCACTAAAACTCAAGCACTTCTAGCTGTAAACACCATTACCCACAAACAGATATTTAAGGAATTGAGCACTGATGCCCAATCTCCACTTAGTGTTCTGTCTGCTGTCTGACAAGCTGCAGGCATCCCTGCAGAGGGTGTACAGATTATGTACTAAAATCCATCATGTATCTCTGCTAATGAGTAACAACAGTCAAAACAGAAACCAAATTTAGTTTCTCCTACATGACAATAGATATTTTTCCATCTCTTGGCACTCTCACATTTGCAGTGTGGTTCACTTGAGCAATTGTAAACACACCAATCAGACTGGGGTATGGATCACAATAACCAATCCATGACATGTTCAAAGAGGGTGGTTCTGGGCAGCAGGCTGATGCAAGGCAATTTAATATGGTAAGATCCTAACTCTGAAAATGTGGCTTTTCCAACAGTCACTATAAACAAGTGTTTAAAATAGTAAGGTACATGATTAACAAAATGTGAGGCAGGTGAAAGGGAATCAGTACCAAGCAAATGAATTCGGCACCAGTGTAGGGCTGGCCTAAAGTGTGCAAAGGGGCATGGGGCGTGTGGGAATTAACGTGGTAGGCAAAAGGGTACAGTGCACGCGTCAAAAATCGTACAGGTTAAAATAACTTTGTAACAGTTTCAAAAATAAAAGCACTTTTATCACACTCCCGCACAAGGCAGAACGGATGCATTTAGTTTGATCAGTAGCGGATCAACAGGTAAAATGTCAGCCACAATGGAACTTGGAGGATGGCGGAGATATAAATACCAGCATATATTATATAGAAGAGGTGGTACAGTGCAGTGATTGTCTCGTTCGGTATGCGGAAAATGGGTCACAAAGCAGACGTTAAAGACCTGCAATAAATAAGTGATTGAAATCGGGGGAGCCCAAGGCCATAGTGCAAAGGACGTAGCTCAATTTGAAGGCATATCACAGCATATGGCCATACAGGTCTGCCAGCAGTGGCAAAACTCTCAGTCTACTGGAAACCCTCATCAGAATAGAGCCGAAAGATAAAACACACAGACGGGGACCTCCATAATACTGTATCAAAAATTCTTTGCTTCATATTGAGAAGAGAGGCATGCATAAACCTCACTTCTGTTCACAAAGTCACCTAGTTACAGCAGGTTAAAAGACAAAAACTGGACTGTTCATGACTGGAAACACGTTTTAGATCTATTTAATCTATTAAATTCAGTCCGCACTGTCCTTTACGGCTGTGTTTTTGCACTTTTGCAATTTACTTCAATTCACAACTCTGCACATGTAAAGTCTACAGATGTGTTTCTTGTGCATGTATATCACTGTGTCTCTAGGTGTGTGTGTGTGTGTGTGCGCGCAGGAGAATCGCTAGGTTGGGCGTGTTTTTTGTTAATTCTGTAATGTCAATTTTCATGCACTGTGAGCTACTGTAAACAAAAACAAATTCCTTGTATGTGTGAGCGTACTTGGCCAATAAAGTCCGATTCCGATCTGGTCAGATGAACACTGCTAGGTGTTACGTTCATCAAAGAGCTCAGGAAGCCTTCAATGCAGACTGCGTGCAAGCTGTGGTTCAACCTGGAGAAGGTTCTATGATGTACTGGAGGCGTTTTAATTATGCAAATGGATACTTTGGTTGAGGTGACATTAAATTTAAATCACAAGGCCTACTTTGACCTTCTGGGCAACCAGGTTTTGCATTTTGCTCATTAGCTTAAAGAGGAGAATAACATTCCTATCCATGTATTCCAGAACGACAATTCTCAAATTCTCAAGGTTGCAAATGTGACTGACTGGCATGATAAACATTCAGGACCAACCACTCATCTGGACTATAAGACTACCTGGAACAACAAGGAAGACTGAACACTGATGCTGCCTACATAAAGAAACTTGTCCAGTCCATGAACGTGGTGTTTTGCAAGCAGGACAAACTACCTTTAAACTGAGGTGAAGCAGGAAGTCAAAACATAAACAAAGGGGACGCACTACGCAGAATGAATGATGGAGGCTGGGACGTGTAGACTGGTAGTACTGTGGCTGTGACACGGTCTAGCTTACTTACCTGCTTTTTGAGGGACTACTGCACTATTTTAAAGCCAAAATGTCTTGTGCTAATCATTAAACCAGTCATCTTGCTAAGAAGTGGCGGCAACCCATAACTATGGAAACCAACTGGATCTAGGGGACTTAATGATCCCCTTAATGATCCCCTATCATTTTCAAAATTGTTGTGAACTAATTATTAGCACACTATGAGCGAAATTAGTGGTCGGCATAAACCATCATGTTTTGCCATTCAGCACAATGTATTTGTTCGACTTTGGTCTATGAGAACATCAGGGGCAATAGGGACAGCGATCATCGACAGGCATCAGGTGTTGCAAGGTTGGAAATACAGCGGTCCATAGAGGTTCCTTGCTGGTTGGAGAGCCTAAGGCCATTTTCAGCCTAAACAGCAGAGAATGATGCAAAGGCTAGGGGAAAAAAAAGTGTATGAGAGATCCCAATTCACAATATGAGCTTTTCCAAATCTTCACAGAAACAGCACACTGACAACAGTCCGATGAGCTGCGTTCACAAGTAAAAAGCTCCTCACGGAATACAGAACTAAAACAGTTAATGTTTGCAGTATAAGCCTTTATGAATGACATTAATGATATTCTTTTTGGTGCAAAAGAGAATTGCTCTTCAATAGCCATGTTGTAACGGTACTTGGCAAATCATAGTGGCCGCACATATGGAGTAGATCAGATCTTGCTCTGAAATACCATTAAACCTTAAACACAAATCTCAGTTCCTGTCCCTTCAGGAGCTCAGTGCTGCTTACTTGAGTTATGTCTGTTACACCACACATAAGCCTACAACACATCTGCTCATTATGAAATCATCGAACGCAACATAGACAAGACAGGGCAGCGTGGGTCCCAAAGGTGCCAAGCTTGACAATGACCACATGTTCTCCAATGGATAAGGAACACTAACGCGCACACCTAGATGCATTGCTGAAAGAATCCCACACGAACTGCTGGGCAATCTGATCCTGTCATGTCCAGTCGCTTTGAGTGCATGTTGGTAATTTTGGGTGACCATACACCCCTGCTGAGTAGTCAATGTGTGGCACTCTCGTCCTGTTTTTTCTGTTCACCCCCATAAATATGCAACTTGCTATTCAAACACAATAGGTGGCTTGGTGGGTAGCACCACCACCTCACAGCAAGAAGGTTCTGGGTTCAATACCAGGGTGGAGCAGCCTGGGTTCTTTCTGTGTGGAGTCTGTATGTCCCCGTGTGTTTACTCTCCTAACACCCCTAACAAACGGATTTTGGTTTCTAACCTTGGATTTGTACCTGTATACTCATGTCCTTATTACTTACATTACATATCACTTGTAAGTCGCCTCGGATAAAAGCGTCAGCTAAATGTGGCGCAACTGCATCTCATTTGCATAATCAAACTACTTTTTGACTTTATTTGCTTTCCTCATTTTCCTGTTTAATGAAAGAAAATCAAATGCTGCTTTTTGTTTAATCACTTCATTTTGAAATAGAAGCTCTTTGTAGTTCAGCAATTACAAACTGCACTCCATAGAAGGTTTTCTCATGGTTCTTAGAGCTGTGCTCCCTTTCTTGAGTGTTCGCACTGCATAAACTGGGGATAACTGCAGATATTATAATGCCATCTATAGGGATTTGTTCAGCTCATTCTTCAAGATGGGTAGCACGTGGGGGAAAACATAAAAAAAGAACATAGTCAAATGGACTGACAGTGAAGTCCAGGCTTTACCGAGCCTATAGGCAAGGGAGGAGATACAACATTTTGAGTCGTTTCACCATCTGCCGTGCAACTAATGTCTAACATCACTGCGCATAACTTCAGCATTTCTAGTTGTGGTGCAAATGCAAACCAAAAGAACCTGGAACAAGTGTAGTTACCAGGGGAGCCCCGTGGGGGTTAGTTCCTCCCAAATTTGTCCCTATAACTATTTACTGTCAAAGCACCTCATGTGTACATTGTTTGTTAGTCTCCTTGCTTCTGCTCTCTAATGGTGAGGACCCCTACAAGACCATCACAGATCAGGTATTATTTGGATTCTCAGCAATCAGTGTCACTGACATGATGGTGATGGTGGTGTGTTTGGTGTACTGGTACTGCTCAGACACAGTAGTGCTGCTAGACGTTTTAAACACTTTAGTGTCACTGCTGAACTAGTCCACCTGACAAAAATGTCCAGCATCCTTTAAGCACTGAAAAAAACCTATACAGGGAAAATTATGAAAGACCAAAAGGTTGAATGCTTGAATGAAAAGTATCAGACATACCAAGCACCTCGTGCTATGACCAGCTGAAAAAAAGCAAATTTTTTTAATAAATATTAATAATATATTATAATAAATTAATAAGCTATTAGTTTAAAGCATGTTTTGCCATATGTAGCCAGTATAACTCAACTAAATCATTTGTAGTTTGTCAGATAAAATAAATCTATTTGAAGAAGTGGATCTTTAAAGCACTGATGAAAACTAGAGGATTACGAACGCAAACTGTGCAACAACACCTATTCTCTCTGACTTTACATCTACAAGGTGGAGCAATATGGTGGACGTGTCTAAGAGCATACAGTGAGTGAACTGAGTGTTTAAAAACTCCAGCAGCACTGCTTTGTGTGATCCACCTGTGGGTCAGACAAAGGTCCTGACCATTATAGAACCGAGCAAAGGAGACTAGCCAAGTACATGCATGTAATTTAGCAGACGCCCTTATCCAGAGTGATTTACAATTTATACAGAACTACAATTGTAGGTTAATTGTAGGTTAAGGGCATTGCTCCAACTCCGGGCACCCAACTGTGGCAGAGGTGGGATTTGATCCCTGAATATTCTGGTCCACAGTCCAGTACCTTAACCACTAAGCCACAGTCCCACAGTACAAACAGAAACAGATGGACTATAGTCTGCAATTGTAGAAATGCAAATGCATCTGTAGTAACTGATCAAATGGACAACAAGAACAGAAGCAAAAAGTTGCAATTAATAAAGTGGTTTAATCAGTGTATAGTCACGATCCCTATCTAGTGTCACAAAGGGTTATTTTTTAATTCTTCTTTCTCCTGGGTACATTTTTAAAAGCATACACTCTGATCCACTAGTGTTTGTAAAAGGAAATATGTTCCACACTGTGCACTCTTAGAAAAACAAGGTTCAATGGTTATTGGACAGTCAAGGATTCAGAGTTAACTGATGATCTTGAATCACCCACTGGTTCTCCAGAAGCTTTGTGGGCTTTGGGACAATATGACGGGATTCTTTAGGAGACCTTTCTGTAAGAGAAGCTTTTTCTAGCAGAGGAACAAACACAAAAATAATCACCCAAATTCAGGTAGAAACAGTGCATTTTGTCAATAAGCATCATTTTTAAGTGTTTGTGAAGAACCCTCGGGAGCAAAGTATGTCTGTTCAGGGGAGTCTTTTATATAGATGGGGTTCAACCTAGAGCAATTTTCTTTCCAAAAACTGTACAGGACATTTGTGTTTTCTTTGTGTACACTCAGAAGCTGCTCTGTATACTTTTGGAGGTGATTACTTCATTACCTACGTGTATCCCAGACCTCCTTCATCCTCTGCTAGTTCTAAAGCTAACGTGATGTTTCCGAGAACGCGTGGAGCATAGCAGTGAGGCACAGAACCTTGTGCATGCTCTCCAAACTTAACTTTCCACAACATAAAATGCCTTTACCGCCAGAAAACAAATACAGCCTCTTTGCTAAGGCTGAATTAAGTCGACCACGCGCAGTACGGTTTACGGTGGTACAGTGAAAGTAAATGGATAAACATTATTGGGGTTCTGAAACTACTCTTCGTCTTCTTCAGTCACCATCCTCATCCTCATCCTCACACAGTACACGGCACTTAAGCTTTCAGAAAATAAAGAGGAAGGACAGCGCAAGCTAGCCCCAACCGTAAAGAATAGAATCGCGACCGAGACACTGGGACTACGAAAAGATATACAAAACGTGGTCTCTACCTCCAACCCGGTACATGTTGGCTGCCATGACTGCCCCCCACTCCTGTATCTGCAGGTAGGCTCTGAGTGTCTGTGCCGCGTCTCTGACACTGCCGCCGCTCCGTGCGCTGGAAAATGGTGGCTGGATCAATACAGCGGAGCCGTGAGAGGATCTTAAAGAGACAGTGTACTTATTTCTAACTCTTATCCCCTCAGCAGTTAATTAAAAACACAAGAAAACCCACTAAAAACTATAAACAGAGATACTCCAACAAACAAAACCGGAAACGAAGCTACAGCCATTAGCGGAGGGAGGGCATAGTACTCTGGCACCCAATCACCGAATTTATATGAGGAATATTTTTGAAAGACAAAAAAGGTTGAATGCTTGAATGAAAAGTAGCCGACGTACCAAGCACCTCGTGTGTTATGACCACCTGAAAAAACAAGCTCACATGTTTTAAACCGTTCAAAATTAAACTTAGTTAGTTTAAAACATGTGTTGTAGCCAATATGACTCAGTGAAATCTATTACATATCTCAAGTATGGTCGGCAAGCAAGCTAACTTTTAGGGATATAACTCTAAGATTCAATAATTTGTAGTTGGTAAAATAAATCTGCAAGTTGATGTTGGGGAAGTGGACTGTGACACCGAATCGCTGATTTTTTTGAGGAAAAGAACAACAAAGACCCATGAAAAACCAAGCGAAGTAGCAAGTGTCTGGGGTACAACAATAACGAGTTAGCACTTTCTCAGGAATGACTGTAGGTGCTATGGAAACTAATCCTCACAAGTACTCTACAATTCTGCAACTAAATGAAAAGTGAAAACGGTTTAAGTACGCTCATCCACCTAACACGCTTACAACTTGTCAAGGCTGTCTTACGTAAATGATAACATCAAAAGAATATTTGGACTAGGTAGTAAACATCACTGGTACGTAATCCTCACGAAGACAGTGAAACACCAACAACTATGTGAGGGAAACAAAAACGATGATAATCAGAAAGCCTTAGTGAAAAGCAGTGAGCTGGTAAATAGACGTTACGGCATCCAGCAAACAAGTTATAATTTTATCAAGACCACCTCTCTTATGGGAACTACAAGTAATTACTATTTCACAATGATGAAACATTTGTATGAAATTACAGCTGGTAAAATCATTAACACAAAGCTTATTTCATAATCAAGTATATAATCTACAGTTGATTGAATAATATATTGAAAGTGAAAAACAAAATAAAAATGGTTATTGTCATGACCATGGTGTTTCTTCATTGCTCATCACTTGGTCACCATCATTTGGTAAAGATAATAGCAGGAGAGTATCATACTGCCTATCACTTGCCAAGAGGAAAAAATAGAAATTAATAACCATTATAAAAACAAATTATACTACTTAGGATGCTCCCAATTAGGGTCACCACAGTGCCATAATAGATTTTGTATAGGCGGTTTAAAATGAAAAAAAAATGCATAACCATCCTCAATTACCTGGGTTTGGGACAAGGAAAATGACTACAGCCCCAGTAACTGCCGTTTTTTTTGTAAGTGCACCTCTTGACCTCACAGGTATTATTAACTGGAAAAATGCTATAACAGTCATGTGAGGAAATTAGGATAAGCAAAAGAATAGCTAAATTAGAACTTCCAGCTAGTAAACTATACTATAGGGAAGTCTAGGGAAGGCAAACTATACTGCTCATGATATTTAAAAATGAAATATCTTATAATGAAATACCCCCTAATTTTTGTGAGCAGTGTATTACAGTATTTAATGCTTAAATCACACAGTTTTTATTATGTTAACTATGATTAATCAATTGGTTCCTATTTGCCCCTTAAGAATTTTAATAGTACTATTCAACAAACTAAATGGTCAATATAAGCAGAAGCAGAATTCTTTTATTGCTTTTAAATGATACAGGATCATTCTTTCAATCACATTTCATTGCGACGTTTTTTTTATTTTTTATCAGGAACCTGCCCAAAGAACATGATTACAAGAATGAAGCCCCTTTTATGAAAATTAATTTCATTAGGTACCTTTATAAGGAGCAACATGTGCAAGCTGTTATCTCGTGTGCCGTGTGACGGGGTGTGTTAGTGTATCACAATCTGACGTTAGACAGTATGGAGCTTTCTGTTTCCTATACGCTAATAGGGCTGTAGTATGTAGAATGTAGGGAATACTAACCATGGCACCATGTCAGTTACAGCCCATTGCTAAGGGTCCTTCACAGAAATACAGCAACGTGCAAGAATCAATAACATAATCAAATTCATCAATGAAGCAAGTTTCTGAAAAGTTTCTGCAGTTAATAATTGGATCTAAGAGCTACAATAAAGAGATGGGAGAATTGAAACAGTTATTTATTCTATGCCTCGATCCTCTTGGGAATTGTTCATGTGTCAAAAGGTGATAGAAGATTGCTGATGATGTATTTCAGGAACTTCATACTAGATAAGAAACTTGGCAAGTATATTGGCATTATGGAAATGCCAATGCAAATCTTAAACATGAAATGATATAATTCACTGACTGCCCATAGACTTCTACTGCAAGTGGCTATTGTAAATAGGTTTTCATTTACATACAATGTATGTTGTATTGTACATGCCTTACAGCTATGGTGGGTCAGTATTGGTCAAATATGTTAAATCGGTTTCCTTTTTATAAATCATATTCCATTTTATAGTTTTTAATTTCAAAAGGGCAGTTTGAGCTGCACTATTCGTGCCTTACATTGAGTGAGGGAAAACTTGAATCACTGTTTTTCAAAAAACTACCGTTGTGGGTGGCACAAGTTCCAGAGTTTTTCTTTGTAGAGAATGAGTCAGCATGTGAAGCCAAGTAGTGGAGTTTGGGCTGACAGCAGGAAACATTTAGCTGTGCATTACCATAAGACAGACAGCTTTCTGTATGAAAGTAGGTATAGAAAACACATGCTCTGGATCCGGTTTTACAAGACAGAATGTAATCAGTGAGTTATAAGTTCAGGGATTTCGCTGTAAACAGTACACAACTGATTGTTTATTACTCACAGTAATACATCAGTCAAACTTGAACAAGGGTTTTGGAAGAAATGCCTCTAAGGCGTAACAGGAAAGATTGTTTATGAAGTTTGATCACTTGTGTCACTGATGGAATATTTAATAATTGTGTACGTGCTTTTTACTTTAAAGTTTAAGACCAATGCCAACAAGGAGCAGAAGAGGCAATATACAACTGTATGTAACATAAAGATATAAACATCAGTATGTATTTTATATTTACTTATGCCTTGCATGTCATTGTGTCCAGACAAGTTGGTAAGCATATGATCATAGGAGAAAGGCCATCTGAGTTGGGGGATTCGAAACTGAGTAGTGTATTTGATAATTATCACTAGGGTAGGGTGAGTGGAATGCTGTGGTGTGTGTGTATATGTGTGTGTGTGTGTGTGAGTGTGTGTGTGTGAGAGAGAGAGAGAGATCTACACCATATGAAAACCTGACAAACCCAGCTCTGCCTCCAGCTGTAATCTGCAGTCATGTGACATGACACAGCCAATGGCGGGTTTTGACCTACCATCTGTGTAGCCTCCACACCACCCTACTTCAGTACTGGTGATCTTGGGTACCTTGTCTTGCTATGTTTGTGAGGACATAAAGCCCATACAAAGAGTGAAACCTGACAATCTTTTAAACTTTGAATAAATTTAAACTTTTATTTGAAAAACCGAAAAAGCCTAAATATTAGTTTTATATTACTGAGGTTAGTTGTAGGTGAATGTGTATGTGTAGCACTAAATAGCTACAGTAATCATTATGTCATTGGAAATATAAGTATAGCGAGATGTGTTCCTTAGGTTCTTTAGATTCTTAAAGCATGGTAAACTCTCATGACTTGTCCCCAAATTGTTTCCTCACTGTCAATTATGCTCTAATGAATGAAAATATTCCAAAAATGGTATGGTGCAGTTACAGTCAGCAAACAAACCAACAAACCAATCTAGCAGTTAGTGGTTCACTATGAAAAAGCTTTGGCACCAGACCAGACTCATTTATTCTCCACATGCTTCAAATCAAACCATCATATCACTTTCCCTTTCTTCTTATTTATTAATTAATTTGTTTTCTTAAAACAGTTTCTACATGTCAGCAAGGGGTGCCATGGTGGAGCACGTGGTTATGTGATCTGTGCAGATTGAAGATGTGCAGAATAAAGGAGACAAAGTATGTAGAGAAACAGATAAGCTACAGTCTGAAATTGTAGAAGAAGTGCTTCTACATTGCTAACATTTTTTGAGCAATATATATAGTACTAAATATACAATGAGTGTACAAACAATAAGGTGTACCTAAAAAATTACTCTGTGAGCATTCTTCATAATATTATATACTGTCTTTAATTTATTATAGGCTATTTATTATATAGTTTATTATATTTTTTATTTTATTCTCTGTATGATTTTTTATCGCCTTAGCACTTCAGATTAATATATATATATA
>JAUZST010072689.1:0-47928 GCA_034779995.1 Parotocinclus haroldoi
TATATATATATATATATATATATATATAGGAAAGTACTAGTTGTGTAACATATCACTGTTTTATAGACTGTATTATAGCACTGTTTTACTATTATTCATACTAAACATACTATATCTATATTATTTGTTAAGGCTACAATTTCATGTATTCATAGCCTAATAATATTCTGAACTTATTCTGAACGATTCAGAAATAAGAGTCTGAACTTTTATTGTAAGGTACATGGATCAAAAGCTTTGAATATCAAAAATGCAAATGTGAAAAAGTGCAGCTACAAGCCACTCTTACCTAGACCGATATGGAAGATGTGTTGATGTATCGCAGCAATGAGCCTATGCAGTCAATGTGGCAAAAAGGTATGCATGTCCATGGGTGATAGTTCCCAAGGCTCATCGATGTGAGAGAGAAACATTTCCCATCAAGTTACAGAAATGTTTATTGCTTAATACAGGAGGAATGTGCCAAAGCAGACAGTGCAGAGAGCCTAGTCACAGACCACCCTTTAAAGTTCCTACAGTGGGAACATAAGCATAAGAACTAAACCTTGGGGCAGTGGAAAGTGTTCTGGTCAGATGGGTCTAGTTTGCGTTTTCATCAGTGGACATTTGGGTACATGTGCGTTTCTTTTCTTGGCATTGATATCAGTGATGTCACTGTGGGTACACAGATGCTCTGGATGATGTTCTGCTTGGAAACCCTGGTCTGAGAATTCATGTTTATGACATACAACATCTATACTAAGATGTTTTCCTTTCAAAATAAAATAAGATAATCCTTTATTAGTCCCACACTTGGGAAATTCATCAAAAGAAAAAGGGATTAGAGTACAAGGTTGCTATTACTATTCATTCTATTTTATGCACTAATTTTAGATACTGGTTTGATGCTCAGTAATACAGGCTAGTCAACATGGTATCATTACTGCATTTTAAGGGTAGTATCACTACTCTTATCCAATGGACGCATTAGGCCTCATCACTGGCTCTTGTCATCCTCTAAGGGAAAATTTGCCTGTGGTATCTTCACCTTGGCTCAGCTTCAGAGAGAAAGGGATTTTTTTTTCTGCTCAGCCTTTTCCCCGAAGATCCCTCTGCCTGCCGGAAGGCACCCCTGGCCTAACGACATTAGCCTGGCTTTAAGCCTTCTTAGAAGCTTCCTCTCAGCGTGGTGAATCCTGTGTTAGCAGTAATTGACAGATGTTAGAGGACAGTAATTTACTCTCAATGAGCTCCATGGTTGGCAGCCGAGGGCAGGCACTGGACCACAGACGAAGCTGAAGGAAGTACTGTAAGGAAGCCAAATGAGGTGGTACCCAGTATGATGAGTGACTACAGAAACTGGAATGGGGAAAACAAAAAAGCAACCTGGGACCGAAGAAAGTGAATGCTTAAAGTAGGAAGGCTGCTGTTATGCAAGAATCATAGAAAACGAGCAATATGGTGTTGAATAGTGCATGCCAAAGCCCCAGATTAGTGCTGACTCAAATATGATCAAACACAGCAAATTGTGTGTTTTTGAGGAGCTTGTATGCTTTTTTTATTTATGCTTTTATGTTGACCTACGATTGAGCGTGTCATGAAAACAGGGTTAGAGGTAATTGGCATGTGGAAACCTCAAAGGGGTTTCCCTTGCATTTAAGATCTAATAATTCTAGTAGTACATTTGTTTAACTGCTTAGAGTTTAGTGGGGGCAGGGTAGTCACTGTACTTTTAATCCAATATGAATTAACCTGCACATTACAAGGTCATATGCCTTTGAACTGTACCAACCTCCATGTAATGTTTTCCTCATTTAGTTTTTTTAAGCCCAGGTTACCTCTCTTTGACATAATAGAGGGCTGGAGCCAGGCACACAGTTAAACTCAGGACAGGGCATCGTCCGTCACTCAAGGCTTGGAAGAGGTCGCTGCTGCAGCAGACAAGACTTATTATGTGTCTCTGTGTGAGGTGTCACTGCGCTGTCTCCTCCCAGCTCCAGAGGTCGCCAGTTTTGTCCTGAAGTCAAACTCTGCCCATCTAGAGTGTATATGTTATCCAAATGTCCAATGTCCAAATGGGGTTTCTCTGGGTGCTTTGGTTTATTTCCATATTCTAAAGACATGCATTAGTTTAATTGAAGGCTCTAAATTGGCCTCTAAATCATGAATATGCCTGACTGGTATTGCTGTAACCTAGCTCCTGTCGTAAATAGCCATTTATGCTAAGACCACATTAAACAAAAATCCCAAAAATACTTGTCTTTACGTGAAGTGTCAGACTTGGGAATGGTGTTAATTATTATCCACCTCTCAAGCACATTTAATCAGTCTTCGTGAAGCAGTGACCAATTTGCTGTCTCAGCTTGCTTTTTATATTTATTCTGGAGTTGCATTTGATAATGCTACATTTAGCAATTAATGCTGAAATAAAAAAATGTGGCTGGCAGATGCCGCAGGCAAAAGAACATCCTGAGAAACGACCTCTCGGCTAATGAGAGAAACTTAGTATTAGAGTGTTAACAAGGTTCATATTTACTTTGGGGAAAACAGGCCAAAGTGTTTCTTCACTATGCTGTTTTTAAATTTGATTAAACCGCTAAGCCTCAGGCATCCATATGTCCTCTGAACTGCGTAATGAATTCAATAAATCCTCTAAAACAAAACATCCACGTGAATGGATTGTTCACTCTCAACATGCAGGGGTTCAAATAATGCCCTTGTGAAAGAAATTTGGATTTAACTAGTGCCCGTGTCACAAAGAAGGGCTCAAGGTGCCCTTAGCATGCATTCATTAGCATATTCCCCATCTGTATGCCTGTCCTTTTCCCCTCTGGTCGAATCCAGCCTACTGTTGCTCATAATTATGCCCAACGTCTTCACCATCTTTGTTTGTTGCTCTGAGCTTGCAGCAGTTATTTAGCAAAAAGTGGATGGCGTGGAGCTTTACTAAGTGTTGACTCACCTGAGATACAAAGTATTATTCAAACCATTAACAGTTCACAGACTGTCACATAAGTTTGATTATGCTGCCATCCACCATTATAACAGAGCCAATCCTGTCCAGTAAGTTTTGAATGGGGCTGGAGTTCAGAAGTTCCAAAGGAGTCTCCAAAATGGGGTAAATTTATCCGTTAAACGTTTTGCCAGTGCCGAATATCCCCTTTTCCCAATAACGTGTTCCAGTGTTGTCCTACATTCACCTGGGTGCATAATCTATTGACACTAAATAAGTTACTGATATTGGTGGATGCAACTTCTTTCTTTTTCTTCGACTTATTTGCAATCTATAAATACATTATCCACTCGTTGAAATTATTTTGAACAATAATATTTGTTACCAATCCCTGGGGATATTAAAACACATTAGCATTTTACAAAGCCCAGTAAAGAGTAAATTACTGTTCAGAAATTAGAGATTAAGGTACAGATTAGTTTTTCAGAACTGTTTATAAATAAGATATATTGAAAAATGGCTACTGGTGTTCTGGATTAAGTGTGTGAGAAGAATTTAAATACAATTCAGCCCTGAGTACCCGTAGCACAGTAGTAAATTTGCAGTTAATGCTTTCACTCTGAATAAGTACGGTAATGCACTCTCTAATATGCCTTTACCTAAGGCACACTTAGCCCATTCTCACGGCTATTGTGAAGATAACTACATCATTTACTCGGGCCAGAAAGGTTAGTACCCAAGCCAAGGAGAATCACACGACTCTTTCAGTGGCAGTAAATGGAGCTTATATCCATACTTGCTGGAAGAAAAGTGACTCTGCCTTATACGGAATATTAAGTAAATAAATATCCAGCAGGGCAGCATGGTGGCTCGGTGGGTAGCACCGCTGCCTCACAGCAAGAAGGTTCCGGATTCAATTCCAGGGTGGAGCAGCCTGGGTCCTTTCTATGTAGAGTCTGCATGTGCTCCCCGTGTCTGCGTGGGTTTACTCCAGGTACTCTGGTTTCCTCCCACAGTCCAAATACATGCGTGTGGGTGTGGGGTTGTGGGTGTGTGGGGTTGTGGGTGTGTGGGGTTGTGGGTGTGTGGGTGCTCAAAATGGCTTTCAAACTAACTTAGGGGAACTAAAATGAATGAGGAGATTAAGAATTTTGTTAATTCATTATTAAAAATGTTTATGTCTCATATTTCTGTGAGATTACTGGCTGGTTGCAAAGTAGAAATCCAGTCATGTAAACCCAGAGATTTCCCGTTATCTAATTGCCCAAGTGCATGTAAATACATTGATTGGATAACTGACAAAATCTGATTTATCTGCAGGTGTCTGATTATTAAGTGCAAATAATCACACTTTGGGATTAGTTATTCTGGATAATAAATTACTGATTAACTGCTAAATCACTGAATGTAAATGATAATGTCTTAAGATAGTACAGAACAGGGCATGATTTGAGTTTATTATATTGTTGTGAGTATTTTTTTTTTCACTGTATCATGATTTACAAACAGAGAAGAACTCTAGTGTTTTCCAAAACCACACAGCGAAGACTAATAAGCAGAGACAGAGCTCATATGCTGCTGCTACTGTTCAGTCCAGTCCAAGACCTCTTCCTCTTGCCTACCCTTTCGAACTGGTTGGGTTCAGACGAGCAGAAAGTAATCTGCTGCCCTCACATGTATAGTGCTTTAGGTCAGCCTCCACCCATGAGTATGGCTTTTGTTCAGCTACCATTCCTGGTCCTCTCTCTGGTGGTTTTAGCAGTAGGCCTAACTGTGGTCCTACACTGTAGTTGATCATTAATCAAACGCTTCAGTGACTCTTGGCTTAGCCTGCAATCCCGTTTCCTGCATCTGCCAGCCCCAAATGCTTAGCTCTACTGCCTGCATGGCTCAGCTAGTTCTGAAATCTTACCACCCACTGACAGCTGTGTGCTTACATATTTTATTTTTTCACCTGCAGTTAAGGCACTGATGTAGCCTGCTCATAATTATACTAGACATTGTGTGGTAAAGCATTCACCCTGCTGTCAGGAGTATTCAGTCTCCAGCAATGCCATAGACATATATGTCCAACAGAACATGACTTAGCAGTACTATCTGGGGGAAGCATCTCAAACCTGTTTCCTACTCATAGAAGCACACTTGTCAATTGCAAGGCATCTGTGAGCTTTTGGGATGGGATGGTTGTTGTATGTATATGGGAAGTGTACCAGTTTGAAAAGAGCCTGTGACTGACTTTATGTAACTTGTATCGGTTTGTTGCTTTCCAGAGTGGAAGCTGTTGTGCCATTTGCAATGCATTTTTACAACCATTCTGATTCGTAATGAGCTCATTAGGGCAATAATCCACTGTTTCAGTTTCTATCTAGCATCGTGGTAAGTTTGGCAATTAGGTTTTAAATCCAGTGTTACTGAGCGCAAATGCGTCGTAGGCATAATCGCATCAAACATATTGATCCAAAACAGCATCCATATTTATGCAGATGTGTTTTCCACTAATGCACTCACCTCATGCATAAAATCACCTAATTTAATCTTAGTGGTCAAATGATTTAAATAAACTCTGTCCTTCCTGAGGGACATGTTTAATTGGTCAGTGGACCTGACCATCTGTGGCTGGAAAAGCTTTTGAACAACAGAGTGGAAAGAGACAAAGGGGGGCCTGATGAACACTGAAAAAGCATTGAAGTGCTAAGGAAGTGAGGTGGCAGAGAGGAAGAGAGTGACAGACGGACAGAGAGAAAGAAGTGACAGCCAAGGACTCGGGTGCACTTTTACGCCAAGTGGCTGTCACCCACCATCTTGGTTTCTGCTTCAGAGGACCACCTGAACTGAGCATACAAAGTCCAGGTGTGCATTCCTGACTTACTAGAACAATGGGACGTTTTTAGCTGTCTGTCCATGTGGCATGAATGCAAGCACTTGTTTTGCTGATTGTTCAAGCAAAATGCCAGTGGGTCATTGATGCCAAAACAGAATTGGACAATTTATCTGAGGCTTGAGAGTTCAAAACTGAACACTGCCAAATGGCTATTGTAGTTGTGGACTGTACAATATCTGAGATTTACGTTGCCGAGTTATGGGTGGCTCTGGGTTTAAAGCCTTGAATTAGATATGAAATTTTGTTCATTTCTTTTTTTTACATAGTCAAAGGTGAGTGGGAAATATAAGGTTGATTTAACAGAATGCATTCATTACTTCTCAGTTTATTCAAATAGCACTGAAAAATGCAAACGAAATAGCAATTGTATCAGAATGATACTTTTTTCTAATGCAAATAATTTAGATCATTATGTAATTGTATATAAAATATGTGTGTAATATAGTACTGTGCCAAAATCCTAGGCATTCTATATTTTTTACATTTATATTTGGTCTATTCTTCAAGTTTTAGGGGTCAGCGTGCTTTGTTTTACATACAGACTGTAGTCCATATGTTTCTCTTTATACTTTGTTAATCTCGTTTACTTTGTTCTGTGGTCAGGACGCCTACAGGGCGACCACAGACCAGAGATTATTTGGTGGAATGTTCCCAGCACTGTAGTAACACTGGTGTTGTTGTGGTGTTGTAGTTTGTGTTGAGCCAATAGAAATGGATCAGAAACAGTGCTGCTGGGGTTTTATAGCACTGTTTACTCACTGGTCCCCTTTATTAGAGACATTCACCATATTGCTCGACCTTGTCAATATAAAGTTGACACAGTAGCTCATTAAGTCATTTGTTGTTACACAGTTTGTTACAATGTTAGTCCTCCTCAAATCCTTCATCAGTCTTCACAGGATGCAGCCTACATGCTGGTGGCTAGACATTTTTGGCTAGTGGACTTTTAGTGACACTAAAGTGATTTTAAACTCCAGCAGCACTGCTGTACCTGATCCACTTTTGGGCTTAAAAATGCTTAAAATCGGGGTCTAAACAAATATATAGGGTATAGGGTATAAACAAATATAGGGTTTACTTTGCCTAACAAAATTATACAGTATATGAAGAAGTCCATATGCCAGGAACAGTTGCAGAATTGAAGCATTTTATTGAGCAAACTTCAACATATTAAAAACAAAACTTCAAAAAGCAGATGCCTTTTTTTTGACTGAAATATTGTTGCATCAGTAAAACGTGTCTTAGTGTTTTAATAATTGTTCTGAGCCTGTATCTCTCGCCTGTCTGTAGTGGGGCTACTATTTTTCCAGAGCTGGATAGTTACTGTTATTGTAATATTGTTTCACTGCCTTTGGCTTCACTGTTTCACTTGCACTATTGGTTGATGGTATCGAATCTGACGACTGTAATCTCATACACTTTTGATATTCAAACATGTTTTGGTGATGACGTAAGTTTCTCGTGTTACTAACAGCGACTCAACAAACTTTGCAATTTGTAGCCTACGTCAGATTTCTTTAAAAGAAAAACGTTCCAAATTACAGACACAGGTTGTTTCTTGGGGACAAATTTTTCATTTGCATTTCTGGTTTTACTTTCCTTATTCTCCACCTCTGTTTTTAACCACAGTAATGGAGCCTTTCTCAACTGTTATAACAGACTGCTTACTCGGAGATGCCGTTCTATGCAGCACCACAGCACAGTTAACAATATTATATCGTCTGCTACCTGGTAAAGCATTAGTTGTTGTTTATGTTGTATGTCAATATGGCAGATATATGAAAAATTCATGCCGTATGGGAAAACTGCTAAACTACACGAACAACAACAACAGTAGTAGTAATAATAATAATAATTATTTTTATAATTATTACCAGCCAACATTTCACGCAATGCCTTCTGAAATAATTTGCTACTCTCACTGGATCTGTTCCCTATAATCTGCTAGAGCTATATATGATACTTGTATATTACTTGGCAGAGAGAGTGTTTGGGAGTATTTGTTTTGTTGAATGACTTTTTCTCCTTCAACTCCAAAGCACCTATTCAACCACCTGAAGCCTTTATAAGACAGTTTGAAAGAGAAGCATAAACAAGGCTTTACTATGGCTAATCATGAAACGGGAAAGACTTTTGAAAGGATCAATCTGCCTGCAGAAAATAGTGCCACAAGCTGTTTGATGATCTTTCTGAAGAACAAGTGACTTACAGACGTGCTTAAATCCTAAATCGCTCTTGCTTTACTTATCCCAGCATTGATCCAATGCGTAGCCAGAAGATCCCACTTTTTATCTGCTGCTTTACGAGAAGACTAATGTAGCGATAGGCCTGTTGTGGGTTCATTGATGAATTCTATGGCTCCTGCTGTAATGTGTATTCAGAGGCATATCAATGACAGACTAGCTAAAAAAAATCACTGATTTTCCTCTAGTAAAGGTAGGAACTTGGAACAAATTACAGGAGAGTGCATCAAAGAGCCTCCTGGATACTTTTATGTTTTCATGTAGACATCATGTAGAAGCACTGCTTCTGGTGTTCTGAAAGACTTTGAGTTGATTGCCTTTCCTATGGGGAGGTAAAAGTAGCGGAGATTTGTGGTAGTATTACTTTTCTGCATATTTCTACTGATCAAAGCAGTACCATAGCAGGCTCAGTGGCTAGATCCAGACATCCCAGCTCATTGTTATGGTATTCCGTAGTAGCCAAGTCACAATGAGAGAGGGAAAGGCTAGAGGATTAACCGACATCTTTTATGTATTTATTGTTTGATATTGTTTGAGTCCAGTAGCATCAGCGTGCATTTCTAGCTGTAACCCAAATGACGTACTACCCTACTAAATGACGGTGTGACAAATTATAACACACATGTATGACAAATTAATGCAGCACAATTAAGACCTTTACAAACGGTTTGACAGTGATTATTTGATAACTGCAGAAAATCTGATTTTGTCAATAATCTGAACAAGGAGCAAACATGCACTTAATTAATCAGATAATGGGAAAACTCTGGGTTTACGTGACCAAGGCAGTATTTGGATTTCTACTTTGTGATCAGTCAACAATCTCAGAGAAAGAAACTAAATATGACTATATTACTGTATTAATACTAATGCAAAAAATCTATTGTTTCAATTTATTTAGTATATATTGCATGTCCAAGTCTGACCAATGTCTTTGACAGCTGTTTGGCGGTTTATCGTTAAATACCAGGGTTGCCAGATCCCACCCGATAATCCCCCACCTGGTCTATGCAAATGAGCCCAACAGTGTCTACTTTGGAATACAAAGGTAACGTTTTGATAATCTCTGTTGTGCTTTTTGTCTGTATTAAATTATTAAAGATTAAAAATGCTAGGTAGCACAGCCACCTCTCAGTTTCAAGATCTCGAGTTCGATCCCGACCGTGGGCTTATCCTGTGTGGAGTTGTATGTTCAAAATAAAAAATAAAGAAAAAAACAATCCCATTACATTTGAATGTTGAGCGTTTTCACATGGATTTGATGTGTAATGACCTTTAATGCCATTGGCATTCTTGATACTTTATTGTAGGTGGTTTGAAATCGGAGTTCTCCCTTGATGTGGGGAAAATGAGCTTTGCCAAAAACACTCCTACAACTAAACAGCAACGCATCAATGCTTTGCTGATGGATGCCAAGAATTTGTTTGTGAATGCAGCCTAATCCTCATGCTTTATTTTCCTGTTTGTCTTTCAGTTTCCCTGTTTTACATTCTTCTTTCTCTGTGCAGTTTACTGTTCACTCGTATCTGACTCTGATTGTTGTCAAGTCTGACCCAGAGCTTAATAGCTCTTGAAACGCATGATGTGCCAGTTTATGAGCGCGACAAATCCAGTACCTATCTCTGATGCGTTACCTCAATATTTATATTGGTCATATTTAGTTACAGTTGATTTGTTCGAATGCTTGATAAGACCAAAAAGACTTTCTGGCAGACTGCTGATTTGTCATTGATTTGTGTTGCTATATTGCTGTAGTACTATTGTGAAATATTTCTTCCATGTTTTCATCCCAAACCACCAAACTATGCCTTGTGTTCCTCACTGATATGGGTAATAGAGGTGAGACTAATGAGCTGATCGCTTAAATCGGATTACAGGCTTCTTGTATCCCCAACATCCCTTTACACATTCCACTTAATGGCTGCTCGATTATCCCAGTGATAAGAGCCTGCTAATGACCTGTAATTCCACTGCTGTGATCAGCGGAGATCAAATACTCCTAACCAAACTACTTGGACAGGTGCAGGTTTTGATGACATGATCAGATCCCCCATCTTCTCGAATCCTTTCCCAGGTACTGTCTTTTTATGGTTACAGTGTCACGGAGCTGAGATGATTATTAGGTAACTGGGCATCTCCTGTGTTTCGGTACCATAATAAATTCCTAGTGAAGAATCCTTTGATGCTCCAAGTGCCTTTTGCACAGCCTAGCTTAGTGTCAGTGCCTCTTCAGAGGGTTCAAACCTAGTCTTTCATATACTACTCCCACCACTCACACTAAACCTCCCCAAAGTGCATTCTGCTCTCCTTTTGAATTTAGTTTTCTCCTCTCTCTCCATCTCTTTTTTTTCTATCTCTCTCTTTCGCCTCATTCTGTGGGGAAATTTTTTGCTACTGCTTCAAAGATTTTTTTTTCTGTAAAACCTATGTTTAGGGATTTTATCACTGGTTTCATTTTATTGCCAGAGAAATCCTCTAACTACAGTAACCTACTTTATTTCCAGTTTCCTTGCCATACCTCCTACCTTCCCAGAAATTCACACCTTTCATGTCATATTTCTTCCCTCGAGACAAAGCCATTATTCTGACCATCTTCTGAAATCTTAGCAGTATGCAGCATAACACGTCATGAAACTGAACTATAGTGCAGCATTAGGCTTAGTCATGTCTGAGGTGCCACATGTTTCAGGCTCAGTTAACAACTGTCCCAAACCTATCAAATTAGCTATTTGAAAGTACTGAAGCATCTGATGAAAATTGCAATTAATCTGATTTGCACATACACATATACTGGCACACAGCTGCTCTGCTGTCAGTGTATAGAAACCCGGAGAAGACCCACACAGTACGGTGCTGTCTGAAATGAGACTAGAGATCTATTCTACTTCCCTCACACATGTCCCCTGCTGTCCTCTCTGTGGCTGAAACAGACACCAGACTAGGCCAGTTGCTGCATGTAAGAGAGGTCAGGAGTCCCGGGAGCATTGAGGATAATTAGCCTCCTATCTGTTTCAGCCCCCCTTTGCCGTTTGGTCGTTCTCTGCTTTACCAGTAAGAGAGCAGCAGCTGTCCGCTTAGCATCAAGGGCAGTGTTCTTCACAGATTAGCATGTTTATGTTATTTTAAATCCACTCTCTACTCGTAATTGGAGGCTGAACCTTGCAGTATTTAAAAGTCAACCTTGCTGGGTCATTTGTATTGCAATCACTGAGACATTATATAGTGTTAAAGCTGCATACATGACTTATTCATGACTTACTTTACACTGAAGTGCTTACGGTTTGCAGATTCCAAATACTCTGCTTTCCTTACGCTTGGTCAAAATTGTTAGGTGTTGACAACTGTCTTTTGGTGCAAGCAAGAACAATGGCTATAGATATTAATAATGGAACTTTAACTTCTAATTGTCTGCTCATTTGTTTGGGTAGGGCACAAAGCTGAACAGCTGATTGGATGAACATTTGAGAAACAGCTGATTGATTTATTACTATATGCGCCACCTGGCTTCTCGTACATTTTTTCATTAAAATGTGGCAATTCCATGCTCACCTATGTAGCCTATATTATTCATCGAGCATCAATCTGCTTCTTGTAGTCCAATGATGCATCTTCAAAGGCATATCTAGCATCAACAGTCTCTCAACAAGAGATATACAGTCGATTCCGGTTAATGGGAGCACATCGGGACAAGATCGTTTTGGTCCTAATAACCTGCTGGTCTGATTAAACGAACATGCCCTATATTACAAGACAGGATGAGCTATAATTTATGTAACATATAAAATATTTATCAAACCTTTACTGTGCGATTTACACGTATAGCGAACGTACAAACAAGAACTACTGTTGCTTACCAATTTTGTTCATTGAAAAATAAATTTGCAAACAAGTTTTTTGAAATGATCTACAACACAATGTATAGATACTCAGCATATGAAGCATAATACTGTAAAAAAATGAAAAATGAGAATTTTGGACCTAATAAGCGTAATGACATTATACGTATATAATAGGATTTGATTCGGTACTTTAGGATTTGGTCCGAATAAGCGGCTGGTCCATTTAACCGGAGTAGACTGTACTACCAAAAAGTAGTATTTGAGAGCCTTTTTATTGACGATTTTACAGCCTCTTGTGGCTTGAGAGAAATAATTCTATCTCGGCACGTTATTTTTTTTTTTTCACTGAGTATATGTATTTATATGTATTTCAAAGGTGAATATGTAGTGCCAAAAAGTAATAGTAAGTACTGTTTTTACAATGATTGTTGTTACCATTTAAAAATACATGTATTAAAATGTGTTGGAAATAGGGCTCTGACAGTATGAATGTTTGTTATCCGAACCATATTATGAGACAAGTAATGGGGTTCCACTGTACTAATTAAAGTACTGTGACAAATTTCCTTGTGTGTGAGGGTCATATAAGAATACTTGTACTTTAGTAGCATAGATTTAGTTACTTCCTAAGGACTTAAATTGTCTAATGAAATAAGTGTTGAGAAGTGCAACATGTATTCATGATTTTGATTAGATTGTGTATTTCAGGTCAGAGGTACTTATCACTGTCACTGCCGTATATATATATCCCCAAATAAACAAAATTCTCTCTTCCAGGTCAGGGCAACAGAGCAGACTGTGTGTCCACTTTAAAGTGGTTTGAAGAGACAAGGTGATTCTCACACTGGAAAAAGTATGAGGAGATTCACATTAAACTTCCTCTAATTACCAGTCCTTGACTGGGGAAAAAGATTAACTCGGTTTAATAAACCAAAACAGCAACATAGATATGCATTTTGTGTGGGTAGTACTGGCTCTGCCATTAAGATTCTGGATTATCATCCAGTAGGATGAGATTTCCCAGCATTCCAAGTTTCCATTGTTGGTCCCTTGAACATGAACGTTAACACAAAATTGCTTTTAACATTGCTTCAGTTTTAAGTCGCTCTGGATAAGGGCCAGCCAAGTGTTGTAAATGTAACTTTTGTGACAAATTTAATATTTTTGTATTTAAATGTGGCGAGTCAATGGTCACAGGACAAGTCAAAAACCATTGTTGAGATTTCTTTGTTGGTAGCGGTCTTCGGACGGCCGCTATGTGGCTTGTCGTCCACAGTCCGGGTTTCTCAGAATTTGGCTATGGGGGATGGTAACAGTTCTGTGTAAAATTGGTGGTCTTTATGGTTGTTGGTTGTTGAAGTCTGCTGCTATGATTTAGCAGATGGACTCATGTGTTTAAATTGAGCCACAAGAGATATTGCATAGGAGACAATTCTGGTCTTCTTTGCTATGTTACATGACCACCTTCCTTTTGGACAAAACTATGGTGGTCCCTAAGATGACGGCCATGCTCCAGACACAGCCGAAAAGATAGACCCCTCACCCATTATTTACAGGGGTCTTCAGACATTTTACCTTTTCCCCTTTCTTTCTGGAATAAAAGGGTGTCCTCTGACTTTCGAATCACCCTGTTAATTTCATATTTCACTATTTTTGTCAAACAGCTAAGACCTCAATATTACAATGAATCAGGGATGCTTTCTGTGCTTATCAGCTTTCTAAAGCATGTCTAATTAGGCAGGGATCAGAAGAGTTGTTGCATTATAGCAGAGTTGTAGCATTATCATAAATTAATAACTGTTTTGACAACACACATCTTTAGGCCTTTTAAAATTTGATTTATCAGCCTTGTGCTTTGTGTATATGCATCATTGAACTTGGTAAATGCATTTGAACTGCGCACTGCCTCGGTATCATTCGTTTTTATGAGTGTCTTGTGCTGTGAATTCTGAGCCCCTGGTTTAATAAAGAACGGATGTATCTCAAAGCCTGCATAAAAGCATGGTAATCAAGTTGTTGTCTTCACTTTTCTTCCAGTGGTGCATTTGGAGGTTGTGTGTGCCTTGTTCTGGAAATCTCATTAGCATGCTATTAGCAGGGTAACAGCATGGCTCATGGAAACAGACCACGGAGGATGCAGCTGACCCCTCACCCCTCCTCCACCCATGCACCTCTGTTTTTCACAAAATGCAGACTTATTCAGCAACATCAATTATGTATCTCAGTTAAACTGTCGTGATTTTATGTGATGATTTATTTAATGATTCAGGCTTCCTTTGCAATCCAGTTTAAGCCACAGAATGTGTACTGTATACAGTGTATGCCACATACTGCTAGTAAGCACCAGTCACAACAAGACATTGTCTCATTGATTGGATGTTCATTCAAATTCATGAAAAACCTTGTTCTGTACGATTGCAGTTTGCTGCTAAAAAGGCGAGTTGATATGAAGATCGTACCCCTGCAGCACACAGGTCTTTTGCCAAAATGCAAATAAATAGGTTTACATCAAATTGTGGACTTAGTAGCTTAGTGGTTAAGGTATTGGACTCTAGACCTGAATGGACCTGATGGTCCCTGCTTTCACAGTTGTGTCCTTAACCCAGAATTGCGTCTCTGCTCTGGATAAGGGCGTCTGCTAAATGCCGTAAATGTAAATTCTTCTGAAAATCCTAAGTGCCTGATGTGACGAGGGAGAAAAGGCTACGGTATGTCATGTTTATAAGGCGGACACATTTAGGCTCTTCATGCTAACATTTATAACCAATTTAAGGTTGTGTTGTAAAGAGTTGTGTTTGAGAAACTTGGAGTAAACTCGCACCAAACAGTTCTAGGGGCTAATTTGGGAGGAATTACAGCGTCTCACAGAGCTCCCCATAGAACTACATTTTTTCCTGGGCCTTGTTAGGTTTTTATTTGCACTGCCAGTAGGGATGGTGTGTGATGAAGTGACATATAAGCCTTTTCTTTTAAAAAAAACTCAGAATAATGTTGTAGCTCTCTGTTGCATATTGGATCAGTAAAGGCAAATCTTTACTGTTGGACCATTTGTCTGTTGTGTAATTTGTCCCCCAAATTTCCATGGTTTCAGTAACACGAGAAAATTGGATATCTGAATACCCCAGCAAGTAATGGATGAGGAGCACCTATCTTTTAGGCGATGTTCACAACAACAAGTTTGTCCAGTGGGAAGGCGGTCACGTAGCATATCAAAGAAGACCAGAATTGTCTAAAAAATCAATTGCCACGAAGATTTGCGATCTGTTGTGGTTCAAAAGTTATCAACTCAGGAAGTTCAAAACTTTGGTGTTTGTCACAGGTAACTTAAGATGGAATTGACGATTCTTAAGACGTACTGAATCTTTGTAAAGCTGCTGCGGTAGAATCAGTTTTTTTCCCCTTCATAATTACACTCATTGGTCACTTCTTTAGGTACACCTTCATGTTTCTACACGTATCATCTGTCATTATCAGCTCAACCTGCCATATAGAAGCACATTTGGTACCACAATTATAGAATATAATCCATCTATTTCTCTACGTAGTGTCATTTACTCCAACACAGGTCCATCACAGATCAGGTACTATTTGTATGGTGGTTTATTCTCAGTACTGCAGTGATATTGATGTGGTGGTGGTTTGTTAGTGTGGGTTTTGCTAGTACGAATGGATCTCGCACCTTCAGAGACAGCTGCACTTTTTGGGTTAGTCATCCTGTAATCTTTCATCGCACCACACACACCAACACCATCACTATGCCAGTGTCACTGCTGGACTGAGAATGATCAACCATCCAAATAGTACATGATCTGTGGCCCCGTGGGGTGCTGACCATTAGAGAACAGTGTATGTATTTGTAGAGTCACAACATGCATCTATTTGGTATGTCATGGTGAGAAAATGTACAGTGAATGTAGAAATAAGGAGGTGTACCTAATAGTGATCAGACAGTATATCTGTATGTACAAAAAGCTCCAAATCACTATATTGTAGCTATCACAAATCCTACTTGATGTTCTTCTTCCATTAGCTGATCTCCCAAGTACTGGCTGATATATTAGTGTTTACGTAACACACATTTATCTTCTATGATTACTTTTATTTTTTACAGAACTGAGTTGCACACCTGTCTACTTGACTGAAGGAGACTTCTGTGTGTGGGTGTATGGAGATATATAAGGGTATATAATGTACAAGGGTAATGTGTAGTGTTTAAGATGGACGTAAATGTTAAAGACAGATGCCTGGACAATGTTGCATAGCATGGCAGCACCCAGCTGCCAGTTGGGGCCCCCCTTCAAGTCTTCCATGCAACGTTTGAGCCAGGAGCCCACCTGCGGTCTGGCATAATGAGCATCCAGAACCACAGGGGTCCCTGTAAATGCATTATATTCACTACATATTAGCGTGTAGGATAGTTTAAGAAAGATGAAAAATGTCTAGTGCTTTACCTGAGGGAAAAAATCGTTAACTAACAAAATTTGTGTCAAAACCCAAATCACAAAAACGTATTTAGTTTTTTTTTTTTTTAGTTTTTTTTTTTTTCTTCTTCCAGAAGTTTGAAGTGCCAAATTGATTCAGGTTTCTGGCTCAGCATGAATGATTTCACTACAAATCATTTTTATATCGCAGTCTCAGAGTCGTTATGTCCAAGATGTACTACCAAGTTTCTGAGTTTATTCCTCTACGCTGCATTGATTTGAATAAGTAGTTTTATGAGGTATAAAAAGAGGAAAATTAGATTTTAGGTTTTGGCAGTACAGTCGAACTCGCAGTACAGTTATCTAAATGTACCTTGTAAATGTAATGTTAAGGTTATAAAATAATTATTTGGGGAAAATGCCTACCTGATTTGTACATACAGCAAGTCTTTTATATAAGAACCAGTTCCATTTTGAGAGAATGCAGGTACAAAAGTTTGTATGTTTAAAATGTTTAGGCTCAGCGTCCAGCTTGTGAGCTTACAACACCTGATCTTGCTTACTTACAGGTTAGTGTACATTGTTGACTTGCTATTTCTTTCAGAGATCACCACTGCTTTTAGCTTAATGCTGTATTAAAGATGATGCTTAACGCTTAATGCTATGCACTGTAGTTGAACAAAACGGAGGCACGTGATGGGTACAGTCCCAGCGGCCATCACTCCTTCCACTTCATCCCTGAGAGTAGAGTTGAGAGACTTTTGTTTACGTTTTGATTACTTTGGCTGATTTACTTCAGCTATTTTGTTTTTTTCCCCTCATTATTTTGGTCATTTAAGACCTGCATTGCCATGTTGGGAGCAAACTGACTACATTTCTTTTCAGTGTCGTTTCACACTGTTATGGTTCTGGTTTCCCACTTCCTTTTGCACATATCATGCCATTAATGTTTGCTGCATTTTGAGACTCCAAGTCTCTTTCGACTTTTTATTCAGTTTCTTAATAAAGCTGTTCTCTGTACCATTTTCTGGTTTTCATCTCCAGTTTTCTGCCATTTGATACCACTTCTTGATAAAGCCCAAATATGACATTTTATTCACTTCTGTTTAGAGTCTTTGATGCAAACTAACCTACCGCACTGGTACACCACTTGAAAATCCACCTGTTTTGAATTCTACACTTCTTTAAATCAATTTCAATGCGTTGCACTCGCATGTTCACATCTCTGAAAGTTTGTTCATTGAAGGTTCACGTCTTGGCATTTTACTGTATTCAAAACCCACATTCGTTAAATTGTGTTGGCTGTTATTATAATATAGTGATGCAGGAGACCTTCAGATTGAGCTTACGCTCTGTAAGATTGGAAGGAGCTTTTCCTCTCTAAGGCTATAATCAGTTAATCAACTTTCTGCTTTGCTGTCCTAAAAATAGGTCCATAGATTAATTTGCCATATTTGATTGAGACCTTGCACAGAACCTTGATCTCAACTTTACCAGGTACCTTGAAAATGCAATAACAAAAGTGAGCCAGGGCTTACTGTCAAACTTCAGCCAACCTTACACATATGGTATGTTCCAAAATCAACTCAATAATGTGGGGTGTATTATTTTGGGTATCCACACACATTTGTCTTTATAGTGCAGTAATATGGGAAGGGGGGGCATAAAGGAGGGGTGCTTCACACTATAAAACCCTAAACTCAAAATAAGGAAGTCATTATGTTTTTGTGCATTACCTTTTGACTTTTTATTAGTTTATTTGTAACATGACTATTGCTAAGAACAGGTTACTTATGACGGACCCTTTTCTGATAAAAAACAATAATCGTGGCAGCTCCTCCACACCATTTCAGACGACAGTCCCTACTAGGAGCACTTTGTCCTGTCATAAATAATAACACTCCAGTGTAGACACTTATTTATTATAAAAAAAATGCTTTGAAAGTGTATCATTTCAGACCATGTATTTATATTCTATAAAGATCACGTTCTGACATTATGATTGCTCTATTGGTCCTGATTCGAACAGAGAAACTTAGGTTTGACTGATGTAGGCTTGCTTATTGTGAGCACAGACATGTCCCTACCAGTATTTTGGTAGGACGGGTTCGTCCCTATTTATATTTGTGCAGAATCCTTCAATTTTTATTAGCTCATTCTGATGTGCTCTAACAGAATATATGTCTCCAAGAAGTCCAATTTAGGCATGCATTTGATTGGCTAACAGGGAGGGGGCTATCTGAAGTTTCCGTCATGTGCAATTACTTCTAGACATAGCATAGAGGAGGCAAGAGCTGATCAGTGTGCTGACAAAAAGGTGAGTTATCAGGGCTGTCAGTTCATACCTCAAGCGTGGGTGAAAATTTGCTCTTTCAAAATGACTCCCTTTCCTATATTGCCTCACTGCACAGCCCTCTTATGGTAATTTTGTCCAACTTGCCTGTACTTTGTAGTAATAGATAGATAAGTAACAAGCCGGTAGATGCACTGACTTGCAATAATAAAACAGTTAGCTACCTAACATCACCAGCCAGAAATAAAATTGGTGGATATATCGAAGTATGAGTTCAAATGGTCATTACTGTAGTCACAAAGTATTTTTATTGTACTTTAATGTAAATATAAAGGGTATTGTCATGAAACTGTGTGCTAACGATACATAAATGCGTCAGAGAAAGCGCTGAAAACATGCCTAAACTGTCATTTATGAAATTCTATTAAAAATTTTCTGTTTGATGGAATCCAAAATGCATTGATGTATAACGAATAACATGGATAAATCAAAACAAAAACACTCGACGAGTGAATGTGAATCAGTTTATATATATATATATATCATCAATACATCAAAAAAGTTAAGAAAATATCAAAAGATAGAAAAGTCCTGTCTATTTTTATTTGGCATACATAATTTATAATGCCTATATGATACATACCTGATCAGTCTACATGGTAAGCACAGAGGTAAAATCAGTTGTGGTTTTGTTTTATTTCCTGATCCTTTGCTTCAAGCATGTTTTTGTGCAAATGTGTGGCAGATGAAGCAGGGAGGGGGTGGACACCCTTTTTATGTAAAACCCTTCAAATGCTTTTAGAGATATGCAGAGAGTGCATTTACATGTAGACTAATACTCAGCTTATTATTATTGGCATAAAGGGAACGATTCCTTGCTCTGCTGTGTGGTAATAAGGCGTTAAACTGAGGTGGCAGGGTCGAGAAAATGCTCGTGTTTTTTTTCTTTTGCGAGTTTGGGAGGGTTACTGCTTTTTTAGTGCCCATTTGCACTTGCTTCTGTAGCAGACTGATTAATCTTTAGTACTCCAGTCTCTGAAATCTATACATATTCAAATGTGCATGTATGGGTAGTCATACGTTCTTACTCCCCATGATTTCAAGTATCCAGTTATCAACCTTTTTTCTCTCGTAAAGCAAGGTTCCTGGCTCTGTATTTCCCAGTGGTAATGTGTCTTATCTGATGAAGGACTTGTGTTGAAAGAGAATGTAGTAGTCAGCATGCTGGAACATGGCAGCACCATTTCCCTAGTAAGATACAAACCTGCTGCCATCTCTACTCGTGATTGATGAATCTGTAGTGGTAATCCCACTGCCTGAACTGTTTGTGGTGGAATCTGCTGATCCCTGCGCGAGTTGACTGACGAACGTTTCTGATGTTTTCTTGGTCAGTGATGAATGATGGAAAGCTTGTTTATCAGTATCAGCATGGCGGAAGAGCTTTTTTTTTTTAATTTGCCGTTGTGTGACATCTGTGTGTGCTTGATTGATTGTGAAGGTTGATTTGTGTCAGTTTCACACTCTCACACATTCTCTAAACCATTTCCAGAATTCACTCCGTGGTGTGTTTACATGCAGGCCAAACTGTGTTTCTGATATGGCTGCCTTGGTTTAGAGAATCCCTGGCAAAATCACACATCGTTTGTCATTTAAAAAAAAAACGCCCATTTTTAGCTACAATTCACCCACTTCTAAAAAGCCACAAGCTTTCAGTGAGCAGGGATAAAAAAAAAAAGAAGAAATAAGTGGAGGGTAAAGAATAGAACTGTGAATAGAACAGGTCCTTGATAGGGTGTGAAAGGAAGTGCTCTGTGATGGATGCCGAAAGAAATGTAAAAAGATCCAAACACAGGACACCTGACATTTGGATTGGCATATTGCAGTAGAAAGTGAAAATTGCCTGTTAGATAATAAGACTTATTATCAATTTCAAAACTTCCAAAAGACTTGCAAGACTTCATTTTTACTTACTTTTCTGTTAGTTCCTGTGCACACTCTGGCCTGTGGTAGCCTTTGAACTTGCGTATAGAGGATGTAGTGTGTCTAATGCATTAGCAGGTGGAGAGCACTGACCTCTGCTGTGCTGCTCTGACCAAAGCACTTTTTAGCAGCTCAATGCAGCTTTAATTGAATGGTTATGCCCCTCTGGTCTCTCTCTGATTACCTCCCCCTAAACAGCATTACTGTCCTGACCATGAGTCAGTGCCCTGTCCTCTAGCACACACTCAGTTTTCTACATACTGCAGTGAGGAGAGTGTGGTGTGGGTGTGTTGTGTATGGCAGATTAATTGGGCAGTGTATAAGTGATTTAGCTGTAATCTGAGGTCCTGCAGAAGTGAAAGGCACTTTCTTTTCCAGACCCACACACTGCCTCCATCACTGTCATTCCAGGTCTAACTCTGGTTAAAATAGAAGCTCTTTGAACCTGGATTTGTTAAGCCATGGCGCACACACGCTTTCAATACCGGAGCAGTATTACAATGAGTGTATTTGTGTGCAAGATTCTGTAGTATTTCTGCCAGTTATATCCATGAGGATGGTTTCTCATTACAGCACAGGCTGTTTTGTATGTTAACTTTAGGGGTGCGTGATATGCGTCATCTACGATAATATCCGAATTATTTTAACTACGTGCGAGCTGACATTTAGTCAAAATAGTAAGAAACATGCATGAAGAGTTCATGTATTTACTGCTTCATCCAGCCAGGCATGATATACTACTGCACGTGTGCACTGAGTGCATGCAGCGTGCTAGTGCCAACAAGCACAAGCTAGCATTCTACCTAAAAACCTAAGCTAAAGGTGAGTGAACATACAACTCCGGGAGACAAAAAACAGAGACAAGCAACATCTACGTCATAAAATTGAATCTTCACTCGTATGAACGTGGTTTGGTTTTGAGAAGATGGATGTTGCTGAAAAGACAGACCTCTGGTAGCTTTGTCAAATAACTTATTTCAAACTTATTATCAGCTGTCCACAACAGTCCTAAACCGTTCAAGGCATCAAACAGCATTTGAATACTTTAGACTCAAGACTCAAGATATTACATTGTCAAAATTTTGTCTAATAATCATTGTCGATAAAATCACAAAGTTGGGATTTAATTGATTCAGTATCTCTTACCCCTAGTTCACTTTTAATGAATTTGTGTGTCAGTTAGAGCCATACCAGATGATGGGATCATAATCCTAGTCGTGTTGACTCAGAATATGAGGTGTCTTAACAATAGACTAGAAGGTTGAGGGTTCAAGTCCAAGCACTATCAAACTGCTGCCTCTTGGACCTTGTGCAACCCACAACTGATTGACAAAGTCATTAGTCAGAAGTCTTTCTGAACAAGGCAATCAGCTAAATGGTGTAAATGTGATGTCTTATTTCCTCTCTTGCCTTGTTGATTGTTCTCCCCCGATTACCTCCTCTATGCTCCCACTGCTCAGATTGGAGTATTCTAAGAGTGCTTGAGAGTGCTTGTGCAGCATGAGTGGAGCACACAATGACAAACTGAAACTTCTCAAATGAAATCCAGTTCATTTATATAGTGCTATGTTTTGTAGTAGGTTTGTCAGAGAAGCTTAACAACTGTTTAGAGCCACAGGTTCAGAAGAGCTGGCCTACAATGACACTGGTGACGAAAAACTCCCAAAATGTGAAAAGGACCAAAGCTGAAAAACTGACCCACCTTCCAATGCAGCCTAGATGTAATATGAAAATGCTAAATTATATGAATAATATATTTATACGATTATTTAAATACACAGAAGATAAACAGAAAAAAATGTATGTAGGATATAAAGAATCTAGAGAACATACACTATACAATATAAGCCAATTGTGAACATATAAATATTATAAAACACAGAATATTTGTTAGTCTTTTGCAGTTGTTTAGTCAAGAAACAGTCACTTACTGTTCTTACTGTCCTCCAGCAGGTAAGTTCTGGAGGCATGGCATCCCCAGACAGCAGGGTGAGGGAATAAAATCACTGTGACAGTATCTCAAATGGTGAGATGGTGAACCAAACCATGGATTTTACAGGGCAAATCGAGAATGTCTTGAAAAACTTGTTAGGGGTCACTGCTGAAGGACATTTTGTTATGCCCAAATGTCCCTTTTTAGTACCCTGACAGGATTTGATGTACTGTTTTATTTTGAGTTGTAACTGTAAAATATAACGGTATGTCGGAAAATAGACCACTGTCACACAGATTATGGTAGTTTATCACTGATTTAAAGTGAACAGAAATACTGTCTGCTTATCGGAATCCATGCGTGCCATCAAATGATTGGAATTTGAGACCTAAATATAGTCTGAAATTCGGAAATCAGATTTTGTCTGATTTTAGTACAAACTTGGGTAATCAGATAATGGGAACCCTCTGGATTTACATGATTCAGGCATGAATTGGATTTTTACTTTGCAACCAGACAATAATCTCACAGAACAATGTGATGTAGAATTCAAACTTTAATAATTCAATAAAAATAATAATTACTTTCCTGCATTTCAAAGTCTCCTTGTGATGTTCATTATCTGTTGTGCAGCAAATCCATGTTATGTTTAATTCCTAGGTTGCCAGATCCCTGATTAATCAATAGGAAATAAAAAATAATTCCAAATCCCAAAGTCTGGATTGGCAATCGTGTCATGCTAGGCTAATGTGCATGCGCAGACTAATATTTCTAATATTGAAGTCTGACTAATAGGATACATGTGCTAAGAATCTGGTTACTGAGCTGAAATCTGACTGTTTAGCAGATTTCATATTCTGATTTCCTGACCTTAATCTTAATCTTGGGAAAATGAGTATGCTGTTTATCAGACCACTTAAATAATCGGATAGCTGCAAAAATCTGATTATAATTAGATTATTAAGTGCAGGTATATGCAGTTAATAATAAGAATAGAAATGGGTAAAGGATCATAACAATAAGGAAAACTAAACTGAACACAGCAGTTTGGTTATGGTACCGGTACTGACCTTAGCAAAGTAAACAGTACCCAAATGTGTAATCAAGATTTAAATTAAAGGGTCAAATGCCAGGCCAGGCCTTCAATTGCTTGAATTGTACTATATATGGCTGAATCAATTGTAAATGGTTTTGGATAAAAGCTTCTGCTAAATGAAAAGGAATTAAAATGCAAATGTAATGTAAAGAGCAGCATGACCTTAAGAGCAGAAAGCCTGTCAAATGCCAGCGCGTTGTGGAACAGTCTTTATACTGCTGTTTTCGTCAGCGTATTGACAGTAGAGTGGGATGCAGGTGTCGAGTGCAACTATGATGAACTAATTAATTAAAGCTTTCCTCACTGTTATTGACCACACGTATCTGATAAAGATGATTTTATTTACATTGGTATTTCTTAACATGATCAAAATAATTGATGATGATCCGGGCTTTTTATTAGAACGTCCTGCTGGTAAGACAAGGAAATCCTACTGCATCTTATTTTCATGGCTAACAAGGACTCATAAATGGCCAGTCCCTTTTAACCAATTTTCCCTCTCTTCTGAAATATGTAATATAAGATTTCTTATTTTGGTCTGTTTTTCCACTTTCAGTTGCAAAACTAGTAAACTCATTAAAAATGAATGTTTGTCTAAATTCTTCTGCCTATTTCTGTGTATCACAACTTTCATATCAAAATGTTTTTGATTATCTAAATTTATTTTGGTACAAGTACCCATCTAGAGTAAGCAGCATCCCTGAGGCATGCAAATGGTTTAAGGCTACCAAATTAGTAGTATATATATATGAGTATATTACTTGGCAGATATTCATAGTATTCCTGACTGGTAACTAAATCACTTTGAACTTTGTGACTGGGTTTCAGTCTGGGCCACTACAGATGACACCATTTGTAGTTGAAAATCATTTTCCACAATCCTTTGTTCTCCCCTTTCCTCTGTTTTCTATAGCTAAAACGACAATCCATTTAGTCTGCAAATCAAGTATTAGTTAAGAACTCATTCAGGCCTTTAAATTCAATCTGTTTTATCTACAGTTGCCAGAAACCCCACTTTCACTTCATCTATAATTGATGATGCGTTTTGCACTGTGCAGGAATAACAACAGTCAAAGATCTCTACACTGATGATGTATCTGCCACATTTGCACACTTTGAGAGATTTTTTTTGTCTAATACAGGGAGCCCTTTTAAGATATCTGCAGATATTTATTTATTTATTTATTTATTTTTACCAGAAACTCATTTACAAATGTTCCCCTTATCTTCATCCAAAACCTCGAATTGGCCAGATAATAGATGGAGATATCCAAAAGGGGGGCTATATTGAAATTACAGGGTTTTTCTGACTCCACATTTGAATTACCCTGAATCAAATGGGGATGAAATATGGAACTAGATCCGTATTCATTCTTCCTCCTCCACTCTTATCCCATTAATATGTGTGCATCATATTTGCTAGACAAAGGTAAAGTTATGAGACATTAGGTCTAATAATAAAAGTTTATGATCCATGTCATCAAGTACTAGCTGACCTATTTCACACTTTGGTTTGCAAGCTTTCTCATGTTTTATGCCCTCGCATTTTCTGCATTATTAGCCAAACAAAGGACTCTTCCTTCTATTGGTATTTGGTTGATACTTTTTGATACTGATTTTACATGTAAAGACCATTTTCAGAACTGTTTCTTTAAAACGAATTTACTTTAGTGCCCCACTAATCCCTTAAGACTTCTAGTGTCTCATCATCATCATCATCATCATCACTCATCTTATATCTATACCTTCTGGTTTTCTTACAGCATGACTAGAAAGAGGGCTGCTCTATTCAGAACCATTGCTAATAGTGCTAATTATTGAGGCCTACATGAATTATAGATAGAAGCCAATGAAGCCTGACTGCCTCTAACATGCAGGTATTGATCCCACTGATGTGCAGTGTTAATGTAGAAGTGAATTAGGGCAGTAATGTCTTAGCCAGTGAAAGGCTTATACAAAACACATCAGATATTCCATTTTCTGCCTGAGTAGATATACTCTGTTCAATTTTAGATTGAGGAATTAAGGATTCCATTTGATTCTTTGTAATAAAACAAATCCCAAATGTTTTTGATTGACCATAAAACTCGCAGTACACTTTCGGGCTCCTTCTCCGTTCAATCATATTCACACACACCAAAAGGCTCAGGCATTAGACCGGTTGAGACTATCTGAAGCAAACGAACAGCGAGTTTGAGAGGTCCAGCTGTTGAGTGTTGTATTATGGATGGGGGCCCTGCTGGCACACACCTCTCATTTGTCGTCCTTTGAGGCCTGTGCCCTCATAAACAAACTTGAGACTTAAGATGGCGTTCTGGGTTCTTCTACTCATTACCCTTTCTTCATCTGTATTTGAAAGTATGTTTCCTCCTCTCTGCCTGCATATGATTTTTTTTTTACATTCATAATGATGTATTGGTGGCTCAGGGTCATTGTACTAGTTTGCTCTTGATAATGGGATATGAAATGTTTCTCAGTAATGACATGAGTGGAAATAGCATTGACAGAACTGTAAATGTAATGAAAGGCCCTTTTTTACGGAATGTGTGATTGTGCCGGCATCTTGGCTGGTTTAAGCTTGTTGTGGACAGCTGAGTCCTGAACTTTGTCATATTCTTTGTATTCTGCACAGTGGTTAGTTTACATATTCTTAAATCAGGTAGTTAAACTGTCTTTAACGGCAACCGATTTCTGACATAGTTGGCACATTTGCTGCCTTTAAAGCAACTTCCGTCTTTTCAATGCCAAATAACTTTTGTGTGAACAAGGAAGAGCCGTGTATAATAGTTAAATCTAATTTAATCAAACATCAGGTGCAAGACTGGTGGTGTTTGTCTTTTGTCTCCAGTTTGTCCACTCATTTTTGGTTTCAGTCATGCGTTTCCAGGTACAAGGCCAGCATGATTTGCGCTGCCTATACACAAACAAAGCGGTGTATAGCGGTGTGTACTACCTGGCTACATGACATTGTTAATATGTGGACTTTTACGATATGTTTTTCACATTTTTTTTTTGTTACATTACGTGATCATTTCAGCTCACACATAGTTATCGTAGAAGATGTATATCATACGCTTCTACTTCCAAGCAGACATTGCTGTATTGTGTCATGTAAGATTGTGTCACTTATACATCGCTGATCTGTCTGCTGAGGAGAATAGACTTTTTCTAGGTGCTCTAGTTAAGGGCAACAATGTAAATGCTAATTTAAATGTCTGGTGTTCAAGTGGTCATGGAGCAAAATGAAGTGTCAAAAAGTCAACAATGAGAGTGGTTATGACTAATGCGCACACTTCCCTTTACATGAGGACAGAAACTGTAGACTTTAGAAGATTGGTCATGATGTACATCCTGTTAGCCATTAAGCAACAGTGAAACTCCAGCAGCCATTTTCTTCTGTTAAACTAAATACAGTGTAGCAGTCATCGGTGTTGGGGTAGTAAGACTAATTTGTTCAGAATCAGAGTGAGATGAAGATTGTTTTACTCATTTCTTTCTGGGTAAAGTAATCCCATTGCTAATTACTTTACTTGCATTACTAAAACAGTTTTATACCAAACCAAAAAGATGACAGCCAGTTGTCCTTTAAATGAGTCCTTAATTTAAGAGAAAATGTATTCATTTTATTTTCAAATTCAAATTATTCTTGTGGAGCATTTGGGGTTTTCTCAAGGCAGTGGCCCAAATGTGGACAGCAGATGTCACTAAGGTGATTGTTTCATACGCTGCAAAACACAATCATTTTTCTATGAGCTTTCTTCATAATTTTCAGAAAGGTTTGTTTCTCCCATCATTAGGCATAGGTGCGTTGAGAACTAATATCTGTAATTCTTATTTCAGCGATAAACAACAAGTTATTTATATATCTATTAGCTGCAAGAAATTGTTAGTGATCCAGATTTCTGCATTAATTATAAGTAAAATGTGGTCTGATCTTAATCCAAGTCATGATAAGGAGCTCATTCTGCCTGGATTAATAGCACACAAACAAAAACTCTCATTATGAATTGGAGAAAGATCAAGCCAATAATCTTATGAGTTATTAATGTGAAAGTAAATGTAATTTTTAAGCAGCTGTACATATTTAAAAATTAGTAATGATTTTAATTACTTTCACCTTCACATTTAGTACATAACCAAAGCTGGTACTATTTCAAGTATAAAGTTATTAAAGTAAAATGTACAAATGAACGTTTTTTCATGACATTGACTTTACTGGATTTGTAATCATTGGAAAAGAATACGAACATCTTCAGTCAAAAAAAAAGCAGCTCCGGTTGCATGTTGTTTGCATGTTCTCCCTGTGTTTGCCTGGGTTTTCTTTCTCTAAATTGCTCCGGTGTGAACGTGTTTGATGCATTTGTAACTTTTTCAGAGATAAATAATAAACCATCTTCAGTGGAACACAAGTAGTGTGAATATGTGGGAAGAATGACTGTGAAATTAGTGAGGATTTTTTAGATACTGACACTTATTTAGCTGCTAAAATTGAAGGTTTTTATTAAGTGAAAAATGGAGATTGATCTAAATAGAGATCAGTTCGCTTTACTCTTAATCTGACACTGATTGTTGGGTGTTTGCATACCAACCATATTTATCATATTTATCCACGTCTTTATCACTGGATGTTCTAGACATCAATAAATGTCAAAAGACATTGGCTAAATATAAAACCGTAGTCCAGTTTTAGGCAGTTAAATCCTTCATCTAACATCGAAAATGATCGTTAATTAAAAAAAAAAAAAAAACAATCATTCATTCCTAATTACTCACCTTTGTCAGAACTTCTCAGAACTTAACAGTACAGTGTGTGCGTGTGTGTGCGTGTGTGTGCGCGTGCGTGCGTGTGTGTATGTGTGTAGCTCATATGGCTCTAGTCCAAGTTTAGTTTTTATTGTTTAAGCTAGGGCATGCTGTAAATAAGGAATGGCATTTGAATGTACTGTATTACATTCTGGTGTACATTTACACATTACTATATTACATCAAACAATGAAGTTTAAAATGAAAGTCTGATTAACAAGATTGCGGCTAAAAAATAAACATTTGTTTAAGCTTGTGGTGAGAATTGGCACTGACTCTTATATCCCAAATGCCACTGGTTGAATATGACTTGTCCAGTGTCCAGTCCATGCCAAATCAAATCACTGCTATTATTCGTATTAGCTGTTAGATATATTTCAGTCACAGGTGACTGTTTTTTGTCTGCTGAGTGTATTTATTAACTAAAAGCTTTGAGTATTAAGTTAGTTAATTGATAATTGTTCATTTTCAAAAGTAAAGTATTGCTCGAAGTACTGTGTGACAACGATATAAACAATTATCACATCTACTCTCCCTAATGCTACTGTAAACATTTTGGTGTCATTTTTCATTTTCAAATGTACCCCTCCTGATTCTGTCTATTTCCCCTCTACATATCTGTTCTGTTTCTATTCTCAGACCCATAGCCCAGTATCATTTCTCATCATGATCAGTTACATAGTAATATAAATGTGTAGGTGTTCTTACATCTCAGAGAGAATTTCTCTTTTATATATCCACTCCATCAACATCATTCCTGACATTTAACATGGAGCTTAATCTATTTTAGTCAAGCTCTGATACTTTTGCAACTTATGAATATGATTAATTGTTATGGAAACAATCAGAGAACAATTTATTCCACTCTTTTCATTTCCGTACTGGGAGTCCTAAAGTCCTTTATTAGAGTAATATGCACACGACATTTCCATGCCAATTAAGTCTTGGTAATCTTGTTTCACTATGAAATGATATCCTTTTCCTACAGGGGTGATCGGACTTCAACACAGAACGCAGGTACAAACACACTGTGGCTGTAGATATTCAGATATCTGTATGTACGTTCTTGTATGTAGTTTGTATGCTGCGTTTGTAGACTTCCAGTCTTCTAGAAAAGTCTTGTGAATCAGTAAAGACTCACTTCTCTTAGTTCGTTAGGCTGGGTCCTGAAGTTTGGAAGCTTTGGTCAGAGCTTTGTACAGGGCCAATAAATTTCAACTCGTCATGAAGCGTTTCTTTATGGGCATCACTTCATAATTCACATTTGATTTGTTATAATGGTTATCGTGTACCCGGGCCATGTTTAGAGTCACTTTGCTTCAGTATAACCCATACGGTCATTGTTTGTCTATTAGAGTGCATGACTGTTCAAACTGCTGGATTTTATTCAGCCTGAATCTAGTTAAATGATGGGGAATGTACCTGACTGACAGGTGCATATCTGACGTGGTTAAGGCTATTAATTGGAACGTTGTAAGTTAGAATCCTGGCACATCAAGCTGCCACTTTTGGACCCTGGCCTGCTCAGTATAATATACACATTTCTTTGGATAAGACTGCTCAATGTTGTTGTAAATGAAAACTTGACAAACTTATCGACAGTATAAAATACCACCGTACAACATTCATGGTAAAGAACCACACTTTATTGGAAAAAAAGTGGAATGGAGGCATGAGTTTAAACTGCTTTTAAGACAATTGTATAAATTGTTGGTTTATTTGAACATCTTCTCTTCTACTTCTCTTCTTGCCACTTTCCATTCTGCTGCTTGTACAGTATGTGTCCGCTCAGGTCATTTATGCAAACTTACCCGACTACTTATTTGAAGTGGATTTAGCGGTCTTCCTACTTCAGTGGCCACGTAAGAGCCCTTCAGTAATGCAGAATGACACAATTTTCACTGTTTTTCCTCTCAAGGCAAAACCCAATTACTGAACCTTCACTGGGTTCATATTCACTGACCTTAGTCATTGTGAGCAAATAACTCTGTAGTGGGAGAGTCAGAGAAATGATGTGCTTCTGGGTGGAGGAGGGCTTACGCCTTCTCATTTCACTGCATACTGTATTTCATAATACATTAGTGGAACTAATTACCAAGGTAGTCCTAAAACTGGCAATGATGTGTGATGTGCTTTAATTGGTGTAAATCCATGTGGAGTTGTACCATGTACACACAAACAACAGTTCTGAGGACCTGGTCATGCACTTCATAAATACTGCTCCTTGCTCAACAACATGTAATTGAGATTCAGTGAAAAGAGACATGTTATGGTGAATTTAACGATAGTCACTGCTTGTAGTACTAACAGTTAGCTCATGTCAGCACAAAAGGTGGAATAGTGTTTTCACAATACCACAATTATGACTTGATAACGATACTCAAACAATGCCATGGCAAAAATCAAAATCACGAGGAAAAGTAAACGAAAAATAGGTGATAGAACATGAAACTAAAAATGATTTTCTGCAATTCTGATTCTTTTTTTTCTATTAATAATAAAAACTCCAGAAAGAAATTTAAATAGGTACACATGGACACATGGACTCACAACCTTTAAACTCATAAACTCTCCATCTTTTACTGTATGGCTAAACATAGCAATGTTAAGCTAAAGAAATCCCCAAATAAATTGACCTCACAAAGGTACTACATGTGTGTGATACTTGTGGCTCTAGTATGACTATCATCGCCTTATCTGTGTATCAGTGCTGCTTGGGCTTGTGCATAGTTGACATGGTGCCTCCATGACTTATGATCCTGTACATAAAGCAAGACCAAGCAAATGGGCAAAAGCATGGCATGCTATAACCCACCGCTGTACTCGTACACCTCCACCACATCACCCATATGCCTTTGACTTAGTGGTCTCCCACGCTTTCATACACACCTACTCATACAGTCAGTGTAACTCTGGTAGATGTTACTGTGTGTATCCGGGTATCCATCAAATATATTACTTTATTGTGCCTCAGGGGATTTTGCAATTTCCAAAAGATGACATTCAGTTTCATTTTGAAAAAAGCCATGGCTTCTGCTCCACCCGTCTGGAGATCTGGGAGGGACAGTATTGGAGTTGATTTAGGGCTCCATGATGAAAGAGATTATGATGAGTGCTTACCCTGTTCTGATATTGTAAGTGTGTAAATGTCCTGTTTATTGTACGTTTGACTCAACAGTCAGATAATTGAGTGTTTGTCTCTGCGGGCTTATAAATGACATTTATATTATCAGTACCACTTCAACAATAAGTGCAGGGTTACTGCTACTGAAAAGAAACCAGGATTTATTAAAATCACAGTGTCTACCCATGAAAAGAAATACTAAATGCCAATAAAATATACATTTTATTTAGCCAAAACGTTTAGTTGAGTATTTTTTGAGAAAAAAAAAAAATTTATTGGATTGTATTTATTAACTGTTTATTATTCATACTTGTAGCACACTTGAACAGACACCACTTTTATGCAGAGCAACTTCAGCCTCCTGTTCAATATCCACTATATTTCGTGAAGAGCAAAGAAAAATCAGAAACTCTAAAACAAATAAATAAACAAATAAAATGGCATCTGTGACATTTTGTGGATGGATGATAAAACTGAGATCTTTCAAATTTAAATGTGAAGCATTATGTCTGGAAAAAGGAAAAACACGGTATTCTAATATAATAGGGGGTGCATTAAAAGTAGTCTGCTCTTCGTGAAGAGCAAAAAACTCTAGAGGTCCCAGTTTGTAGTTTTTTAGCCCTTACATGCATGGTGCCCAATACAGTGGGCAAATATTCTAACATAATTTTTAGCCACAGGATTTGCAATACTTGCCCCAAACCAATATATGACAATCCCCTAAAACTTTACTAGATTGCTGTATAGTCATTATTTATATTAACATTTGTTAACCTGAAATATTGGGTTCTAGACCTGACCTGACCTAGATCTGAACCTGACCTAATGACGTCAGAAGATCTTAACCTGACCTAATGGTGCTAGAAGATGTGAACCTGACCTAATGACATCAAAAGATCTGAAGCTGATCTAATGTCTGAAACCTAAAACTATTTCTGGAGAGAAAAAAAACCTGATATTGGACATGCACAGTGAAGAACTATTTTAATATTAGCTAATACATTTAATTTCCCCAACCCCTTTAATAGATTTGGATGCAGGTTTTGTTTATGAGTTTATTAATTTACATAATTTTATTACATAATAAACACAATACATGGTGAGTCAAAAGCTACAGGACACCACAGGGAAAATGACATATCTGAATACCCCAGTAAGTAATGGGTGAGTTAGACATAGGCTGTGACTTTTGCTGTGTATCTTGTGGTTCAAAAGTTACAATGGCTAACAATGGTTTGGGCAATTGTTTTGAAACGTCCATTACGCAGCGCATAACATGTCCCGTGACTCACCCTGTATTTTAAAAAGCCGCTTCCAAATCTTTTAAAGAGGTACACAAATCAAATTAATTTGACAACACTAAATGAGTAAAAATGCATATATGGTACATCTTTGGTTGAATTCCAGGACCAGCCGAACAAAAAGCTGTTTTAGAAGATGCACACTGAGGCAAACACACTGACATGTAAACAAATAGAGTGCAGTAGATACAGTTATTTACTCATGTTTATGCCAGATTTAAACAGAAAATGTGGAGCCAGGCTGGATACTCTGGGCTTCAATAAAATCAATTCTTACAAACGGTTTAATGAGTTTACACAAAACAGTATGTTTGCCCTTTTGTGAACACATGATGAATGGCTCTGTCCCAACTACTCCTATTGATGTTCCCTTTGTGATTTTTATATTCATATCTATTCGTAATTCCTTGGGGTGCTAATGAGTAAACAGATTCAGGGCAATGCTAATATTAGAGTGATCAAACACTCCAAGTTCAAAGTCAGACAGACCGTGTACAATGAGGACATTCACGATTATTGTTGCAACCCCCTAGAGTGGTTGACCAACAAAGATCACTCCAAGAGCAAGGTGTGTAATAGTCCATAAGGTCACACAGGAACGTCTAATCAACTAAAGGGTTCTCTCACACTGACTAAGGTCAATTTCTATAGGATCACTGACCAACATATTTAAAATTGAAGAGGGTTTACATAGTAATATCATAGTTCTTTTAGATATAATCACCTCAGGACTTTGTGGGCATGTAGCTAAAATAAATCTAACAACCAGGCACTAATGATCAGTGAAATTACATGCAGCTTTAGCTAAACTGATTAAATGAAACAGAAGCAGCCACATGGATGTGGTAAAGCTGGGCGAGGGACAACATTCCAATAAGGCAAGTTGATCATAGTCATTTAATCATAAAATCTTGCATCATGGCAAAACATTAGTACAGCAATAAGATACAATGTGATTATCCTGAATAAGAAAGGTGTCTCCCCAGCTGAAATTGCATGGCAGTCTGGTGTTTCCAGCTGTGCTGTCCAGGCTCTTTTGCAGAAGCGCAAACAAACTGGACATTAAATGCATTTGCCAACTATAGAAATTAAGTGTAGAAGGCTTAAAGTATCTCAGACCTACTTCTTTTTAAAATAAGAAGCTGTCCAGTGCTGCTGGCAACTCTGAATCAACAGCACCCTGGTAAATTCAGCAACTGTCTTCCATGGTCTTTATGGAAGAGTTGCAAGTGAAATAGATGGTTCAGAGGGAAAAACAAAGTAAACAACTCAACATCCCCAGATTCCCATGCAAAATCCTAAAGTAAAGAGAACCTAACTGAACAAAAGTACTGTATTATAGTCAGTCATTTACAAAATAAGGTTAATGATCCAATTTTACAAATCTGTGACATTTTGTGGATGGTTATGGAAAGTGCGATATTTCTAATTTAAATGTGAAGCATTATGTCTAGAAAAAGAAAAACACGGTATTCTAATATAATAGGGGGTGCATTAAAACTAGGCTGCTCTTCGTGAAGAGCAAAAAAAAAAGAAAAAAAACTCTAGAGGTCCCTGTTTGGAGTTTTTAGCCCTTTCATGCATGGTGCCCAATACAGTGGACAAATATTGTAACATAATTTTTAGTCAAATGATTTGCAATACTTGTCCCAAACCAACATATGGTAATTCGCATAAAACTTTACTAGGTTGCTGTATTATCATGATTTATATTAACATTTGTTAACCAGAAATATTAGGTGCTGGACCTGTCCTGACCTAGATATGAAACCGACCCAATGACATCACAAGATCTTAACCTGATCGAATAACAACAGAAGATCTGAACCTGATCTAATATCGTCAGAAGATCTGAACCTGATCTAATGACATCATAAGATCTGAACCTGATCGAATAACAACAGAAGATCTGAACCTGATCTAATATCGTCAGAAGATCTGAACCTGACCTAGTGGCATCAGAAGATCTGAAATGTAATGTAATTAAACATTGTAAAATGGTACATTTTGTTAGTCCTGGCCGTACTTCTATAGAAACATTGCAAAGAAAGTGAAGAAAACCACCCACTATCTCAGAGTGGGCGCTTGCAAGTTCTAGTTGCGTATGGGGTCACACTAGATGCTGTAAGCAAACGTTAACATACCTTTGACACACACAAGCATGTAATATTATTTTCTTAATTAAATAAATCTCCAAGTGATATTTGTGTAGTTATGCAGAAATATAAAAAAGATTCACAAACATTCAAGCACCAGTGTACATGGGTCCATGTTTGCATTCAACACTGAAATGGAGGTTCCCAGCAGGTCTGGGGCTATATTTCTGCAAATGGAGTTGGTAATTTGGTTGGTTGGTAAAAAATTAATGGCCTTCTCACTGCTGAGATGTACAGGCAGACTCCTATCCATCATACAGTCCCATGCAGCACATAGTATGCCCCTCATAGAATGCTGATCTCAACATCACTGAGTCAATCTGGGAGTACACAAAGAGACAGAAGCAAGCAAGTCAATTTAAATTCTTCAAAACTGTAGCAGCTTCCCCCAGAGGTATGGAAATACATACCAGCTAAGGACTTTAAAACAGGACTACATTGTACCCTAGAGAGTTGATGCTGTTTTGAAAACTAAGAGTAGTCACTCCAGATATTGAAATGGTTTAAGTTTCTTCTGTTTGTCAAGGCTGTTTTTGCCAAAGAACTGTTCTTTAAAAATCTAAAATGGGACGTTTCCTCGCTGATACTGACTTAAAATAAGCAAAAATACTACACTGCTAACAATGCTGAAATATCTGCTAATTTCTGAGAACAGTATAAAAACTGTTTGGAGCTTAAAGCTTTGACAAACATTTTTTTCTCTATTCATTGGTGGATTCCAATGCACAGTATTTTACAATATTTTTACTTGCTTGTTGGTAATCCTACAGCCTTGCTCTTGTCTTGAAAGTGTTCAGGTTTCTCACAACTTTATTTTTTTTTCTGGCTGCTGCTACGACAGCAGGTTTCACAGCCGTAGAGATTAAAAAATGATGACAGAGTAAAGTAGATTTGTGTAGAAACTTGTTAATAATTAACCTTATTGTATGCTGCAGTGAACTGAAAATGTCTCTTTATATTTGTGTAAAAGTGTGTGATAATTATCCTTAGATCCAACACTGTCAAAACTGATCAATGCCATAGTAGATCAATGTATCACCATGAGTGGTAATTTTAGCATTTTTATTAGAAGAGTGGGCAATGCGGTGGGTAGCACCGCCACCTCACAGTAAGAAGGTCCCGGGTTCACTCCCAGGGTGGAATGCTCTGGATACTACTTTCTGTGTGTTCTTCTGTGTCAGCATGGGTTTACTCTGGGTATTTTGGCTTCCTCCTAAAAACTTGCATGTTAGGCTAATTGATTACTCTAAATTGCCATTGTGTGTGTATATATTGGTCTTGAGATAACCTTGTGTGTGTCACTGAAGGTGACATGAAATAAACCAAACAAACAAATACTATTAGAAGTGAACAAATGGCACTTTATTTATAACAAGTGAGAGTGAGGTGAGGGCAGTGGTAGCTCACTAGTTAAAGTAATGGATTTGATGACCAGAGGTTTGAGGGTTCGGGTTCCACTACTGCCAAGCTACCACAGCTGGCCACTTGAGCTAGACCCTTTAACCATTATTGCTTTCTTTATTATTGTATTATTGCTTGCAGTATTGCTTAACCGTTATTGATTGTACATTTTTAAGATTGTAAGTTGCTCTGGATAAGGGCATCTGCTCAGTGCTGATCAGTGTAACATTTAGCATAGAGAAGACTTAACAAGAGCAGAAATTCTGACTATATCAAGTTGCTACTGTTAAAACCTCTACAGTTTAACTGCAGTCGCTCTGGTTAAATGTAATCCTATGTATGTGGATTTTCAACGCATTCCATTTTGTGTAACTGATCTTTTATATTAAGTGTGTGCATGGGTGCAACTTGATAATTACCATGTAAAGACGGCACGTATGAATGAGTCTAGAAATGAACTCTAGAAATCCCCAACAAAAGAAACCCAGAAAGTTTCAAGGGTGCTAGGTGCTTGTGTTGTGTTTTTGGTTGTATTGTCCTGCCAGACCATCATTAACACAGTGGTTGTACTGTAGAGCCTCTTGCTTGGACACAGGAAGCAGGAATGTCACAGATTTGTTACTAAATGAGTAATCCATGGGTTCGACTCTCTATATAAGGATTAATGAAAGACGGCTACACTCTCCCCTCATCCCACCTCATCTAGCAAACTCTGATATTACATGTTCTCCACAGGGCAGAGTAAGAAGGTTAACTCCTTAAGGCTGCTATTGCATCCCATTACAAACGAAGAGGAATGAAGGGTGCTCATCTATTTTTTTTTTTCTCTACTGCTAACGTCCCCAGGGACCGGCATGTTTAATGATAGTCTGGTATAACCTCCTTAGGCGTTGAGTGAATCTACACAACCACTGTTACATCATGCTTTGTACATTATTGAAATTGCTTGAGAATAATTTCATGGCTCCCGGGATCATTTTGGAATTTTTTTTGTGTTTCTTTTGGTTCGTTTCAGTGCCACTAAATGGTGCACAGATGTGCAAGCATTAATATAAAAAAAATCTCTGCATAATATATGATTGCTTTCCATCTTTTGACGGTGCTATTATGCATATGGCACCACACCCAATGTGCAGTAAATGTCTTAGATTTGTTGTTTTAGCAGTGGTATAATGGGCATATATACTGCTCACAAAAATAGCCCAATGAAATATCCACTAATTTTTGTGAGTAGTGTATAATATATTGTCAACAATTAAAAGAGGTTTCTTGGTTACTAAAAACATACATTTGAGCTTTTTCTGACGCTAGAAGAATCCACATGCTACTATTGCTATTGTAAGAGGAAGTCACTGAATACAGTACTTGCCACTGTAACCTATAGAAGCTGTTTGTTTGTAATGTTTTTCAGTTTTAATTCTGCATACAAATGCCCTGCATTTTGTAATATTTCCATTGTACCATTGCTAAATCAATTGTATCTTCTCCAACATCAGCCCAAGACTTATACACATTACTGTATGTGGACACTTCACATTTATAGGTGCTTGTTAAACATTTCATTCCAAAACTATGGCCATCAATAGTTGGTTAAAGAAAGTTGGTTTCTCCAGGCTGCTCTAATGAACAATGTTTCAGCAGATATATCGTTTAAGTGTCCATGGATTCTGTGAATTATTTGTCATATGCACTTTTTAAGTGTAAGGTGCAGGGAAATTAATTTGGGCAGCTTCAAAGACAATTAAAACAATAAATAACCTGAGTTAAGAGGAAGTACAAGCACCCCTATATAGTGGGGGACTTCTTTTAGCCACGTTCCCCCTATAACATCTGATTTTAATCCCTAACCAGGGCATAATTTGTGCCCATTCTCAGCAAAGGCAGCACAGAAAACTCAGAAAAAACGATACCGCAGCGTGACTCAATGGTGAGCGTTGTCACTTTGGCCTGACACTTTATTTAAAGCACCAGGCTGGTGAGGCACAGGTGACACCACTCAGGTGATTTAGGAGCTCTGGATCTATGCTCTGCTGTGGGGCATTATTCCCAGAAGAGCTGCTCTGAGGCTTAGCAGATGTTACCGTCCAGTTAGGGATCATAATACTGACATCAGATTGGAGGTACAGTATAAAATACATTTAACAAATATATCAAATAAGGTGAATAAAGAACAGGGCTTGAGGGGGTTGTCAAAATGATGTAAAGGCTTGATGTAACGTTGGTTTCTGAACTCATAACCAAAGGGAGCAGACAAACTATTTTGTTGTGCACTGTGGAATTAACATATAGTAACAGGAAAGTGATATTGCATGGAGCCTCAGATCAAGTTTTGTGTTTCTTCCATTTTCTAATAATTGCACCAACAGTTGTTGCCTACTCACCAAGCTGTTGCCTATTGTCCTGTAGCCCATCCCAACCTTGTGCAGGTCTACAATTTTGTCCATGGTGCCCTTAGACAACTCTTTGGTCTTGGGCACTGTGGAGAGGTTGAAGTGTGACTGATTGAGTCTGGGGACAGATGTCATTACCAGATGTACAGGTAACGAGTTCAAACAGATGCCTTTAATACAGGTAATGATTGCAGAATAGGTGGCTTTTTAAAGAAAAAGTAGCAGCTCTGTGAGAGAAAGAAATCTTACTGTCTCTCACAGATGTACCTACAATGCAAAGTACAGACTGCATTCTCACACTGTGTCAGGGCCGTCGCCAGAACTCTTCCAGTGGGTGCGCATATGGGTTTGCCTTGGGAGGGGGCAGATATAAGTCCTGATATAAAGCAATCATTAGCGGTAGTTTTTCCTTCGGCTCCTTGGGTAGTGACTGAAGGTACTTGAAACCATTTTCTTATATCCATTAGGCTGAAGCTTAAAAAGCTAGGTTAATGCTCTCTGGATAAAAAGTAGAGGTGTCGTGTTGTGCCCTGCTTATTAATTCCATACTGAAACACTCGTACGTTAGAGGCTCGCCTTGTATTTCCATCTGTTTCGGAACATACATGAGAATGAATTGTTCGATTATATAAAACGGTAAAACATTGCTAGATGAATATATGTGTTTTTTTCTCCACATACAAATTATTTCAAATATGAAAAAATGTTGGGGGGGGCACGACATTATAATTGGACGGGCACTGCCCCCCAATACCCGCCCTTAGCCACGACCCTGCACTGTGTTGCCTCTGTGCTGTACCTGTTCCAGGGAAAAAGCCCTCATTCACAAGGACTTAGAGAAGGGTAAAGGGAGGGTAACAAAAATGATTATGGAAATGGATGAAGAACATTAGAGCCTTAAACAATAGCCTGCCGTTGCCCTCATTGTGCACGTTACCAAACTATAAACATAGCTTCTCAACTAGAATCCTACTCTGTCTGTAGCAGTCTCACGCTTAAGCAGCTTAATACTTCTGTAGCAAGCATATCATGCTGAGGAACTGATGACTCCTTCCTCTCTCCTCTAATTATTTCATTAATCCTCATCACATCTGCATATGCATTAATTCTAGGATTATGTTAATAGGTAAAGCACTTTTGCCAGTACAGCTCTTTGATATTTTAATGGGGATAAGCAGAGTTACATTTAGTGGGCAGGGACAGAAAGCCTCATTTGCTTGAGGTCCAAGAGGAGCAGCTTGCACAGCTAAACGGCATTCCAGTAACTGATAAGACGCAGTCTGGTTCCTTTTACAAATCCTCTGATGTTTACTAATCTTCAGTAGAGAATGCTCTAACACAAAGAACGACAAGAAAACCTTAGAACGTGTGCAAGATACAGGCATGGAAACAATTGCCGTGCGCTATCGGAATAAGTTTGTTAGTCTGCCAGTGACGCCCCACCCACTTAATTATGGGGGTCAAGAGTTTAAAATCGCTAATGCATCAAGTCTGTGCAGAGAAACGTAATATGAAAAAACACAAAGCTAAGCAAAACCACTTGAATCCAAAGAAGTTTGTGGAGTGTTTAAAGCCATGGTATCTTCTCCTCAGTCATCTGACCTAAACCCCTACTGATCAGTTATTGGGGCACTTAAAACAGAATAAGCCAAGTAACATTACAGGAACCTCTTTGGACAATGTTACATTTAAGCAATTCTAAAATATAAGGTTTTTTTTCCCCCTAGATTAAACTTCATTTAAGTTGTGAAGCTAATTATATAAGTTGTGTAATGAAATACACTTGTAATGAAATACACTTTACTCAGTTTGGTCTCAGACGTATATAACTCATTTCACATATTGTGCTCAAGAATTAACCAGGAAAGAGTTGTGAGTGAATGCAACCAGACTAGATGACTCTGAGTAGATTAACCAGCTCAAAGACTAATGGTATTCCTTGGTATATTTGCCATGTTGGCACAAATGCCACTAGACAGCATGAGGACTTTGGTAAAAAAGATATCTTTCTTTTTCAGATATCTGCTTTTACAGCAGCTATTTACAATGTCTATAAATAGTAGAGGTTTAGCAATTGTTTTTCATTCATTCAGTCATTCATCCCCAGTAATCACTAATCGTGGTAAGGATTGTTGTTTCGATGTATTACCCAGGCAATACTGGAAACAAAGCAAAAATACACCAAATGCACCATCTAGGGTGCAAAACGTTGAGAACATGCCAGACTCAACATGCAGATATTAACCAGCGTCAGGGATTATAGCTTAGATCTGAACTATGTACAACATCAACTGTGTATTAAGGTTGGAGTGATTTCATTCTTAATGAATATCTAAATAAGCACAAGCCTTTTACAAAAGCATCTTTTAAAGAATGTCAAGAATTTTTAGACTTATTTTTTGTAGGATTTCACATGCATCACCCTGGTGTCATGGCTAATGTGTGAATATGGGCAATTTAGTAAATAGTTGAGGTTGCAAATGTACTTGACAAAAGAATGACTAGAAATTGTGGAGTGTTCGAATGTGAAAGGGACACACTTGTAGACACTCATAGGTGCAGCCAGAAGTACAGCCTAGACATTAGTCCATTTCAGGGCACAGCAGGGGTGAGTACCCTCGCCATGGCAAATTGTACCTGTGTGGAACAAACTCTGGCCAGAACACACTGCCATGACTGCCATCAAATAAAGACTTGTATATTAATGAAGATGGTGAATAAACAAGTGCTAGAATAAGCACTGCGCAAAGGAACGAGACAATTCTTTATTGTTTTATATTAATATTTACACAGTAATTTGATGGCAGGAGAAAATGGTCAGCACAAGCAAAATGGAAATTAATCATTCCAATTACCTTTAGTGTTGTGGCAAACTAAATTTATCTGCCTGAGCAGAGATGTACTGGCTTCCGTTCGAGTCCTAATCTGGCATTCTGAGTTTTACATGTACATGGTAAAGGGAGCACTTTAGGAAATGCACATTCTCAATTATTTATCATGTGTTTCTTTCTAGTATTAGAAAAAAAAAATCACAGACAAAATAATGGACAGTCTAAGCTTAAAGTGTTGACTTAAACTCACAAGGAGTCTGAAAACTATATATTGTTACAAGAGTTACCAGCCAGACTTCCTGCTAGACTGTGAGGAAGCTTAGCAACCCTTTGCCTCAGCATGGACCTTATCTATAAAAATTGAACGTTAGCTACACATCCGTGACAGCCTGCTGACACAACCTAGATTGAGGTCATAGGAGCAAATGGTGATTGCTGAATGCAGTTGGTTTGGAGATTAAATCTGCTTGTACAGTATGTTGTTTCGACTGTGAGGTACGCTCGCTCAGCACACACACCAACTGTGTGGCAGCGGTGCAGTACATAAAATCGTGCAGATGTGGGCCAGGAGCCTCAGGTAATGTTCATATCAGTCATCAAAATGGGGCAAAATGTAATCACAATGCTGATTATCTGCTGATCTACTGGGATTTTTACGCACTAATGTCTTTAGCATGTACTCTGATAATAACTTTCAATATAGAAAAGCAAAAAAACATTTATTGATTAGTAGTATTCTGGATGTAAGTGCTTCTGATCAGAGAGGTTAACAGAGTATGTCCAGACTGGTGTGAGCTAACAGATAGACTACAGTAACTTAAGCAGTAAGCTTATGCTGAGGTGGGCACAGGCTCACCAAAACTGAAAAAATGTAGCATGGTCTGATGAATATTGATTACTGATGTGGCGCACACATGATTGGGTCAGTATTTGGCAGCATAAATGCACCAACCCAACCTTCTTTTGTGGAGGTGTTGTAGGGAATGTGTTCTTGGCACAATTTAATACTGGCATGTTAATACCAGTCAGTCTTCCAGTCATTGCTTGAATACCTTCGCCTATTTGAGCATTGTTGCAGAACACGTGCCTGCTTTCATGACCACAGTTTGCCCTACTAGAAATGGCTACCTTCAGCATGATAAGGCATCATGTCACAAATCAGCATGTCTCATGAACAGGACTATGAGTTTAGAGTTCTTCAAACCCTGGTAGAACTAGGATTGAAATTTAATAGAACGCCTACAGAATGTGGTCCAACAGGAGATCCATAGCATGATAGTGCACCATGCGCCGTGCATTCCTTGATCAACACCTACTGATTTGGTTAAGGAGACTAGAGCCAAAACAAGAGCAAGATTGGGACACATCAAGTCGGAATCAAGACTTGACTGGGCAAAACAGAGGCCAGGTTAATATTTTTCTTTTCATTCAAGAATAAATAGAAAATTGATACATGTTTTATAAGAAGCACAAATTGTTTTTATTTCTGTATGTGACCCTGTATAATATGCACTGATTTCATATATTTGGTAAAACTGCAGTCAAATATGGTTATGCCATTGAAGTGGCACTGACTGGAAGTGGAACTGAATGGGATTTTGCTATAGGGTTTAGACCTTTGACATGATCTCAGTTTTATGAGTAATAGTCAGTAAGAGGGTATCTGTGGTGTATCTTATTGTATACTAATTGTTTCACTAATGTGCTGGCCCGGATACTGAAGCTGCTTCGCTCTGGATTGAGCTCGGTGCTGAAATCCTGGCTTCGCAACTTAGGGAAACCCAAGATCTGATACCTAAAAGTTCTTTGATGTCCTCAATAACTCTTGCAGTTGTAAATTTGGAATTTTAGTGTTGGCATGGAAACTGCAGGCCATGTCTGCTTAGCTCTTGTTTTGAAGTTGTTATGGTAACAACATCTCTGCTTTATTGGGTGCGGTATGAGCTTTGTGTTTGATCATGGTCCGTTTGCATTTTTGAACATTTAAGGTTTCAGAATCTGGTGGAAGGATAAACACAGGTTAAAGTCTGCGCCTTATTTGGATGATAAATGTAAGCTTATTAAGTTTTTCTTGTGTGGGTGGACTGTGTTGGTGCTGCTATATTGGCGAGATGTGAATCGTTCTTGTTCTTGCCCACACATATGCACCTGTACATACAATACACCTTCACTGAGAAATGATGAGCCTCGTCGTCTTCCCAACATTTAGACCTTTACCTAATGCGCATATTGCGAGCAACTTACAAAGCATGCAGACAGTTTATGGAGCCACAACACAAGCACTCGTTGATATAGAATTAGACTAGAAGACTAAAAACAAACGCTATTCTGAGTTTAACAAGCAAGATCTCAGTTTGACGTTAAGGGTGTACACAATAACAAATTCATCAAAAGTGCAGAAGATAGACGAAACATTATCCAAGGTATTATTTCAAGAGCCTTCTGCTCAAGAAAGAGAGAAACTGAAGAGAGAACAACTGAACTGGACTCTTCTCAGAAAAGCATGAATTCACTTGGTGTTATGCAAAAGAAATCTACAAGATCTGGTGGTTGATGTTATATAGTTAGAATAAATGTGACTGTTATCCAAAATCATACCAAGATTCTTTGCGGTGTGGGCTAGATGGAAAGTGACACCATCTTTGTTGATTAAGGGTCTATGTTATGGTGTTGTATGCTGTGACCTTGTTTAGTCTTGTAAAGATTGAGCTTCAGATAGTGTTTTGCCTCCAAAAGAAGGGATGTCACAAAGGGAATCAAATGAAACTCTGGGGCTATATGAAGCACTTCAGATACTGCAAGGATTGCAGCTTCTGTAGAAAGACTCCTCTGTAACGAGACTGGTTGGTATCAAGGAGGTTGTTTGCTTTAAGAAAGGAAGACAGACCAAGTACAGCACAATTAAGGTATTTGGACAGGAATGTAAGGAGAGAAACACAGTTGAATTTAGACATGTGAGCTTGGTTTATTGATGGCTTCTCCGGCAGAGGTTTAACTTCAGACATTTCGAAAGATGACAGGGACATGTTGATCATTGTTGTGGCATATAATAGAGTGATGGCAAGAGTGATGGCAATTGCTTGGATTCGTGTGGATGGTCTTGGATCCAGCGAGCAGGACTTCCAATGACAAGCAGTCATTTTAATATTTGGTTAGTTGTTTTCTATCTCTTTACAGCACTGCAAAGGGTAGATCAGTGAAGACTGAAATTGTCCGTTTCAAAAGGATTGGACAATATTGTTTTTTGGCATGGAAATATGTAAATGAGAGGACATGGGAGAGGCTTTTGTAGACAGTATCAGCAGCAGTGTCAGCACTAACCGACGAGAAATAGTCTGAAAATGACAGAAGATGGTCTTAGAGAATGAAGAATTCGTCTTTTACATTTATTTTGGTTGTCACTGCGTTAGGGGGATTGGAAATGGTGTTAATATCCAGATAAATGAAAAAAGGACACAACAAGCCATCTGAGACAGAAAGGTAAGATTTGACATGACAGAGTTCTTAGTTAAGACAACGGTGGTGCTCTCGAGTCAGGTCAAAAGAACCAAGATGACAATGATGATGTAATTAAGGAGAATCAGTAGACCTCTTCAAGGAATGAGCCAGTAAGAGAATCAAGCTCATCAATAAAGTTGATGAAATTCAAAGAGGATATGAAAATTTCAGAACATGAGGAAGAAATGTCCAGGCTAAAAAAATGAAATAAACAACTTCCACCCTGAGCAGAAGTACTAGGAATATGGGAAAATGGGACAGCACGTGGCACTATATTTCCTGAGGTAATCCTCTGTGTTACTAAGGATGGGGATCCTCTTAAAACACACCACTGGTTGTGCAAGTGGGTCAGATTTCACAAGACTGTGGGACTGTGGTAGCCTAGTGGTTAAGGTACTGGACTCTGGACCCGATGGTCCAGGTTTCAAATCCCACATCTGCCAAGCTGCCGCAGTTGGGTCCTTAAGCAAGGCCCTTAACCCCAGATTGCTTAAATTGTAAAACTGTATGAGTTGTAAGTTGCAGTTGTCGGGTCTGCCAAATGCCGTAAACGTAAATGCAACAAACAATTATGTGTTTAATGCTGTGATGCTTGTTCCCCCTGAAATGTATCACTGTACCTTCTCATTGTACGACCTCTGGGTATTCCGGCAAGCATGCATTTTAAAGCTCAGCAGAAACAATCATTTTCATGTATTCAGCACCATGACCTTGACAAGCAAGCACCTTGAATTTCAGCATGTTAAATGCTTTTAATGTAGCCTTCTATCAATGGGCTGTGAATACTGTAAGCAATTTCAGTAGCAATGAACCTTGTTCCTTGACAAAAAAGATACATTTATAAGACTGACACTGTCCTCCTTTAGTGGATGTACTGCTCTAAAAGGCCTCAAAACAGACTTTGCACTCCATTATGTCTCTTGATATCAATCAAAACCTCAGTTCTCTTTGTGCATGAGAATTTCCTCATGTTCATGAATTAAAAATGTTGGGAGCCCAAACTCAAACGAAAATTGCATTTTTGTGTCGTAATGAGAAGGATTTGTAAAACGTTGCCCTATCTGATTTTTTTTTTGTTGCTGCAATAATTAAACATAATTCATAAACATACAGTAACGCTTGTCATATCATTTTGTGAGGAATGTTCTCGTGAACACATCTTTGCTCCAATACCAATCATGCATTGTTTCAATTCCACAGCCTATGCGAGTAGTCATAGCGCCAGGTCATAAGTCATATATCGCTTTATGTCCATGAGATTTAACTTGATACTTGGTGGCAAGATCAAGATGTGGTGATGTTAACATGGACAAGCACATCGTTGAATCCATGAAGAAGAATTTGCTATTCTGTGAGTAGTGGTCTTGGTGAAAGAAACAGATACATGTGCAGAAATGATCAGGTTTTTTATAGTATTATAGTGAATGCAGCAAAGTGCTGGTTTCTTCTGCTGAAGGTCACACAAGTTTGATCACATTTACTCTCAGCAGGAGAGTCCATTCCCATAAAACACTGTCAGAACAGGTTGTTAATGGGGGAAGTAAGCAGACCTGCCAGGGTTGAGTCATTATGGCTGACACAAATTGATTCTAGCCTTAAGATCCAGTATTTGGAAGTAGAATGGCATTGGCTTGGCTCAGACCATAAGACATGGCAGCATGGGGTTGGCCAGCACTGAAATCCCGTTGTCTACATGTGATTACTTTGTGAGCTGGGAAGCCTGTGCTCGGAACTGGGCATTTTTATGATTTTTAGGAGGTGAACAATATGACAACATTATCATATAAAAACCTTAATATGCAATTTCACAACACAGAATATGTGACAGGATTCATTTATCTAAAGCCAGTTGTAGACAGTAGTTTCACAGTCTGTTTAGCAATTTCTGCCTACTGGCTATAGATAAATTAATCCTGTCAGAACCTATTCAGCAGGTACAGGGTACAATTCCCAACTCTGCCAAGCTGCCACTGATGTATCCTTGAGCAAGACCCTTAGCCCACTGTTGCTTGGATGGTAAGAGTATCAATGGTTAGTTGTTCAGGATAAAGCCATTTGGCTAAATGACTAAATGTAAAATTTACATTTGGTGGCTTTTAGTGTAATGTCGGTAGCAGCAGTCCTTCTCTTGAGAGATACTTAGTTGTCTGTGATAGCAGGGACAGTAAATCTGCCCACAGAGTTTAAAGCCTGATTGAGACATGATAATAGCATGTTAGTGATACAATGATGACATGTAAAAAATACAGTATTTATGTTCATCATATACTGAATCACTTTTCAGCAATAATATTTTGCTTGAAGGGAGAAAAACAAGTTTTAAATGTAGCGTAGACTACAATCTCAGTCATGGTACAGTTCAACTCAATTTGTCTGTTGAATTATTAATGGGTTGTGATGTCAAGACGGCTAAACTTATTGCAATGTATCGTGATTCATATCGTATCATGAAGTCCTTTCCAGTACCCATGCCTAGTGTCAATACTGCTTCGTCCAATTAAAAAGAGATTTGTATATTCAAATGCTCGGATTATGTTTCAATTAAGATGCTTATGAAAACTTCCAAAAGCAAAACATTTTCCACTCAGAAAAATGTCATTGTCTTATAACATTTTAATTAATACCACCATCTTTACAATTTTTCTGTAGTATGGAATGTACACACATGCGGACGTGCATGTACAACTTACAATATATATATATATATATATATATATATATATGTATATATATGTGTGTGTGTGTGTGTTTGTGTGTGTGTTTGTGTGTGTGTGTGTGTGTGTGTTTGTGTGTGTGTTTGTGTGTG
>JAUZST010072690.1:0-21594 GCA_034779995.1 Parotocinclus haroldoi
TCTCTCTCTCTCTCTCTCTCTCTCTCTCTCTCTCTCTCTCTCTCTCTCTCTCTCTCTCTCTCTCTCTCTCTCTCAGAAATTCCTTTGCCATATTCCGTTTTACATAAATGCACTGGTGGCTGAAGGAGGGAGAATGGGGACAAGATCCCCATTAAACGTGCTGCAATAATAATAATAATAGTAATAATAATAATAATACTGTTACTACTACTACTACTACTAATAATAATATATTAACCCGATATTAAGTTTTATGTATAAAAGATGGTCATAAATTGTTCTAAACTATTTTGTTGTCCTCTTATATTTAAATATACTGCACACAAAAATTAGGGCTTATTTCAAAATGACATCCTACAATGAAAGATCCTCTCATTTTTGTGAGCAGTGTGTCATTATTTTTTAGTCGTTTCAATTCGTGAAACATAGATTATCTTATCCTGCACAAGACTTGGATAATAAACCACATATCCAATCTTTTTTTTGTTTGTTTATTCATTAAAATTATCATAATAATAATAATAATCGTAATAAAAGAACAGGAACTCACTCGGACCAAAACCAGACAAAATGACAAAGGGCGAATCTAAAGCACAATCGAAATTAAATGCAATTTAAAGGGTTAAAAAGCAACGGTTAAATGGTTTAAAATTGTTTTTCCTTTTTTTTTTCCTTTTTAAAGCAAACTAAAAATGGTTGGCTATTACATTTTAATGAACAATAATTGATTGTACGTAGTTCCTTGTGGTAAATCAATTTAATTAATGCAACCATTATCATTATTATTATTATTATTATTATTATTATTATTATTATTATTATTATTCTTATTATTATTGCTGTTGTTGTTATATATGTATATTTATTATCTGCTGCTCTCTCACTTCATCACCGGAATTGTAATGGCATTTAAAGGGTCGATGCAAGAAGTGGTCAGGGAATTGATTAACAATTGATTAATGATTAATGATTAATTAACTCTCATAACGGTGGCAAACAGAACAGATCTAAAAATGTTGGAGAAACAAAAGGCCGAGCTGACCTTCAGTTCCTCTTTTAGCTCCAATCAATCAATCAATCAATCAATCAATCAATCAATCAATCAATCAATCAATTAATCAATCAATCAATGAATCAACACGCCTAATAATAATAATAATAATAATAATAATAATAATAATAATAATAATAAACGTAGTTGTTGTTGTGACCGTTCATGTTCGTCTTTTATTGTCCGTCTTAATTTAATAACTCCTCATTTCTGTAGCTCTTTTAACGCTGTGTAGTTTCATACAGGCAGGGTTTGGGTTCAGAGGGACAGAGGTTATGGATTTATCAGAGTCTAAAAACAGACCGAGAGCGAAGAAAAAAAAGCTCCAGAAACAGGAAGAGCTCGATATTTCCCGCGCTTTCCGTCTCTGTCAGCTAAGCGACGTAAAAGCGGGTGAAAAACGTTCCGTCAATTAAACGACCGAGAAACAAAAGTCCTTACGCTTTAAGCAGAGTTTTGCCGCTTCGAAGTAGGTCCTAAAACATCTGAGAACGATTTCAGAGTCTGAACAAAGCTTTAGCGTTCTGGGGAACACTGTGGGGCGCTCGAGAAAGTGGCTGAAGCTCCTAAACGTGCCGTTAAACAAAACGTCTTCCGCTTTCAGGAAGGTTCTAGAGACCTGAACAAAGGTTTAGCGTTTCACGAGTTACGGTGGGAGTCTGTGCTGTCTCGAGTGAAGTTCTAACGTTCAGAGAAAGGTCCTAACCCTTTGAGGAAGTTTCTAGAGATATCAACAAATGTATGGGGTTTCGTGGAATAGCTAATGTAGCGTCCACCTACAGGAAGGGTTCTAGTGTTTTGAGAAAAATGTTCTGACGTGTAACGTAGGTTCAGAACTTTCTGACATTTTGAGGAAGGTTCCAAGGTTCTAGCATTAGTGGAAGGCTTGTGACACGCTGTGGAGTTTTGTGGTGCGCTGCTTTGAGAACGTTCTGTGTTTTGACTAAGGCTCTGCAACGCCTGAGACATTTTTGAGAGGACGGGTCCGGGGTTTTTTTTTTTTTTTTTTTTTTAGGAAGGTTCTAGCTAATGTCAGAAGGACCTAATGCTGTGAAGAACGACCTGAGGAAGGTTCGAGAGCAAAACCAGCAGGTGGTTATGGGCACGCTGAGTTGCCGAAATAAAAACGGCTAGACGGTAGAGTCTCCAAAAACGTTCTCTGGCATTTCTTAGCCATTTTGAGATTTGAGATTGAGATTATAGTTGCGAGAAAGTTTTAACACTTGCTAAATGATGTTGTTTTGTATTTACGTTTCAAATATCGGACTGAAATAAGGACCAGCAGAAGCTCTCATCCAGAGCAACTCTTACAATTTGTCGATTGTAGCCTAAGGATCTCGCTCGAGGGCCCAAGAGTGGCAGTTTGACAGTGCTGGGATTTGAACCCCTGACCTTCTGTCCCATAGTCCAGCACCTTACAGAACCTACAGTCCTTCAGAGGCTACAGTTCACATTTAGAGGAGGATTTGTTTGTGATGGTAAAATGATCTCCATGTTGTGCAGAACAATACTTGCATAAATTTACAGGATATTTATTAAATATCTATAGATTAATACATGAATACAGGTAATGTAATGTGTCATCATCTTTATTATTATTATTATTATTATTATTACTAGTGTAATATTGTATACCATGGTGATAATATATTCCTTATTAATTATACTATTATTAGCAATTATTATGTTATACTATTATGACTTCATTATAATTTTTTATCATATTATTATTATTAGTAATAGCTGTAGTATTTATTTATTTATGATTATTATTCACCTATTAAAATATATTACTGATGTTTATATCATTATGAATTAATTTCTATTATCTATCTATTATAATAGCTATTAATTATGAATATTATGTTGATTATTATTTATTATAGTGTAGTTTAGTGTGTCATTGAGTTATTATCATATATTAAAATATATTATTATTGTTTATTTTATTATTAATTCATTTCTAAGATTACTAATTAATTTGGATGATTATTAATATTATGATGATGATTATTATGATGGTTATTATTATTTGTAGTCGTGTATCATTATGTGTTATTATTATTATCTTTTAAAATATATGATTATTGTTTATATTATTATTATTAATGAATTCCTATCACTACTAATTCATTGTTATTATTAATATTATTATTTGTAGTAGTGTATCATTATATAATATTATTATTATTATCTATTAAAATATACGATTATTGTTTATATTATTATTAATTGGTTACTAAGATCAGTAATTATTTGTTGTTGTCGTTGTTATTATTATTCATAGTAATGTATTATTATGTATTACCTTTATCTATTAGGATGTTATTAATGCAAAATGAATTGTGCTTTTATTCATTATCTTTGTTGCTAATGTTAATGCTTTTATAGTAACTATTATTATCATTACATTATTGTCATTATTACTGAAAATCTGCGCTCTGATTTCTGACCGAGTGACACGAATGAACTCATCAGCTTCAGCCAAAACATATTCTACTCTTATTCTCGGTTTCTTTGAGGGCTTTTCTGTTTTACAAGTGTAGAACATCAGTGGCCCGAGAATAAGAGGCTGTGGAAGGTCAGGGGTCAGCCCGTCACGACCTTTCGAATTTGCAAGGTCCAGTCCTTCTGAAGCTAAATGAGGCTTAGTGAAAATAGATTCATCAGTCATTGTGGCACTGAGCTACGTTACGTTACTGCATGTTGGCTGAATATGAGTGTTAGAGCATAAAATCTCTGCTCTGTATTTACTTCTCTTATTATTTAACAAGGTTAACAAGATTACAGACCAAATTGAAAAGATTTAGATCTGGCCTGGAGTCACAGAATTATTTAAGATCACAAAACAAGCAATACAGTGTGAGGGAGCCTTGCTTCGGTAAGACAGTGGGAGCTTGGCAGTGCTTGGATTCGAACCCTTAACCTTGTGGGCTGTAATCCTAAGGCCATGCGTCGTGCAAGATTTGATCTTAGAATATGGATCCTGCTTACCTTTTAATTGCAGGCGATCGGATCGTTTAGGTACTCTTACGCCGCTCTTTTCCTCTTTTTCTCATTCCGTAATGAAGGTCCAGCGCGTCTGCTCGGTGACTCGACCCCTCTGGGGGTGATGCTACAGTTCCTCCCGTGTTAAAACCTCGGTACGTGAGGGCAGAACTGAATGGAGTGTGAATACGTCTGAAACCTGCGACTATAAACACGAGCCGTTGGAAGTGATGGTGATATTGATTTCGTCTTTCCCTGTGATTGAAGCTGCGTTTAGAAAGCTCGAGTTAATTAATAACCAGGCTGGGTTTGCATATGAGAGAGCTACACACACTCCCTTACACACACTCCCCTACGCACACTCCCCTACGCACACTCCCCTACACACACTCCCTTACACACACTTCTCCTTCTTAATGCCACCAAACCGTATCGTCTGCTTTAGAGCACAAGCACAAAAAGTCAAGCTTATCACCCCAAACTCTAATACCTCCTGCCCTCTGTGTGTGTTTTTAGGATTTCACAGTGGACGTGCATCGGACTGGTGGTCTGTGATAAAGGGGGTCAAAGGCCGGGGCCAAAGGTCAGCAAACACGCGCCTCCCAACACCAGGCTGCATTCGCAGATTTAACTTTTGCTATTGCTGTGCAAGAAGAGAATCTGTGTACAAATCAAAGCAAAATCATTACTGATTATTATTATTATTATTATTATTATTATTATTATTATTATTATTATTACTATTATTATTATTATTATTACTGTTATTATTATTACTGCTACTATTATTATTACTGTTATTCTTCTTCTTATTATTATTATTATTGTTATGGTTATTACTACTACTTCTACTATTATTATTATTATTATTACTACTACTATTATTATTATTATTATAATAAGAATAATTATTATTATTATTACTACTACTATTATTATTATTATTATTATGGTTATTACTACTACTACTAATATTATTAATATTAATATTATTATTATTATTATTATTGTAATTATCACTATTATTATTATGATTATTAATACTACTACTACTACTTTTATTATTAATATTACTATTATTGTTACTATTACTACTACTACTACTAACATTATTATTATTTCCACTATTATTATAATAAATATGATTATTATGACTATTATTATTATTATTATTATTATTATTGTTATTATTATTGTTATTATCATTATTATTTATCAGGTGTGAACATTAAAAAGCTGCTCTACCTATAGCTTTACACTGAATCGAATAAAATAGATAGAATAAAACAACAAAAATGTTTTTTTCCCCCAAAATAAAAATATGGGGCAGTAAAAGTGTTATGAAATACATTCTAAAAGTTTAGTATAATGATTATTATTAATTATTTAATGTAAATATCCAGACATATATCCTTTTTTAATAAATGTTAATAATAATAACAAGAATAATAATTTAAAAAATAATTTTAATTTTTCTTTTCTTATTAAGAATGTGTTTGTGCTCATGTCTTACTTTCTTGTTAATATTCTCCTTTTCATTGTTGTCATTTAAAAAAATATGCAAGACAAACAGAATAAAAAAAATATTAATATTATTATTTAAATAAAAAAATACATAAAAAAAATAATTTAAACTAAATAAAACATTCAGTATTATTACTACTATTTACACATCACAGCATATAATAGAAACTTTCATTCTTGTTCTAAACTTATTTTTTCTTTCATTTCACCTTCTTTCTTTTTTATCAGGAAAAAGACTTTCATTCCAAGTTTCTTTTTTATATAAATATAAAATATATATATAATAATAAATAATAATAAAAGTGACCTTTTCTTATTTAAAATGATCCTTAAAGAAAACGATCGTTGCACAGATGCCACAGTAGAAACCTTTTGGTTCTTGAACGAGTTCTCTGGTTCCTTTTGGTTCCAGCTACACCGTGTAAAACATGGACCATGAAAACAAATTATCTGATATTAGTCTTATTCTTATAATTAGTGTAAGATAAATGATGTCATCTCTGTGTGTGTGTGTGTGTGTATTCGCTGCTCTCTCCTCCTGTTCCCCGCAGGCTGGCCTCAGCAGGCCCGAGCTTATTGATCAGTCCGAGGCCGTTTGCATAATTTCTGTTTGGAAGTCAGAAAAGCTCTTTATCGCCTCGGCTTCTATTGTGATGAGAGCAGGCCGTCGCTGCCAGAGCCCCGTTACACTGTGGGCTTTTAACTCGGACCGTACGGCTCAAATGTGTCCGATTAGCATGTTATTGAACTTTTTTTTACTGACCATGTGAAAAAAAAAACAAATAAGCCTTCAGGTTTAAATGTAAATATCCTCCAATAAAATAATGAAAATGTGATATAATCGCTAACCCTAACAGCCTTCCCTTTTTCCCTGCCTTTCTTCCTTCCTTCCTTCCTTCCTTTCTTTCTTTCCTTCTTTCTTAACTAAATAAATAAGCTTTTTCTTCAGTCTCTTCTTTTGTTTATTTCTGACATTATTATTAGAAAGGCGGCACTCGGCCTTTTCTTTCGTTTTTAAAATGTGTTCGTAATTCGAAAAAAATGTAAGCAAAATAAACACTTTTATGTTTGTCCTTTTTTCTCTTATAACAGCAGATTTTTTTTTTCTTATTTAATCATCTCTTCTAAAGAAGCACCACTTGATTTCCATTTTTCTTCCCTGTTTTTAGTCTTTTATTTTTCTAGCCTTTTCCCCCCCTTTTATTCTTTTATTTGTTCTTTTATTCCTTTCTTTCTTATGTTTTTCATTTTGTGATATTCTCTATATTATAACTGGGAAAATACCCAGATAAACCTCTTTATATCTTTATTTTTTTCTTTCTTTCTTCTTTTTTATTTCCTTGGTTCTTTCTTTTCGTTCTTTCTTCCCCTTATTTATGTCTTTATTTCTTTCACTCGTTTTATTCTTTCCTTTTTCTTTCTTTCTTTCTTTTTTTATTATTTCTTCCTCTTTCCTTCTTTCTTTCTTTCTTTTTTCTTTCCTTGGTTCTTTCTTTTCATTCTTTCTTCCTCTTTCTTTATTTCTTTCTTTCCTTCTCTCTTTTTATTCTTTCTTTCTTTCTTCTTTTTTCTTTCTTGCTCTTTCTTTTCATGTTTCGTTCTTAAAATCGTTTTCATGTATATCCTGTGAATCGGACGAATAAAAAGTGACTGCATGTTTTCTTTGATCAGCTTTTTGTGCTTCTGATTTTCACTCTCAGTAACACCAAATAATAAATAAAGGCGAAGCGTGCAGCAGAGCTTTGAGCAGCTTTAGAGCAGTTCTTTGGGGCTCTGCACAGCAGGTCTTCTCGCTCCGGTTCCTCCTCCATAGAAACTTGGAACCTGGCTTTAGAAGTCGAGCTCGGAGTTCTTGGAGCGAATCGATGGCACAATACAGAGCACTTATGTCACCAAACACTCTGGCTATGTGACTTTATCAAAAGCCGGGCACTCGACTCTTTAGCAGCAGAAAGAAAAAACATGGGCTGTTCTGCTCAGAGCCCAGAGCTTTTAATTTGAATATTTATTAGTATTTATGTATTCTGAAAGTCATTGCTTTTTATTTCATCTTTTGTACATTTTAAGGCTGATTTTTCCTGCTCGGCATCAGCCGGGCTTTAGTGGGGCTTTAGTGGGACACCAGTCCATCACTGGGCCGGTCGGGGTCGCTTAATGATTCTAAAAATGGATGCAACAAATATCAAAACAAGCACAGGCCAGCTCAGGGCCAAAAGGGGGCGGGGCCTGTCCAGCAGCACAGGGTGCAAGGCCGGAACAAACTCTGGACCTGGTGCCAGTCCATCACAGGTCACATGTTCACTCTCACACACATTTGGACATTTTTTTATTTATTTATTTTTTTTGGAACATGAGAAAAAAAAAACCCACAGACACCGGGGAGAACATGCCAAATTCACAAACGGCAGGGAAGCTGGGACTCGCTCCCAGGTTTCTGGAACTTTGAGGAGACGGTGCTCAAAGATTCAGGATCACAGTTTTGATCCTGGTCCTGGCTTTAGAAATTTAGGGATTTGGTATGTTCTCCCACAGACCTCCTTTGTTTTCCTTCCTTCCCAGTCTTATGCTTTTCTTTTTGTGAATATTATTATTATTATTATTATTATTTTAAAATACCAAAATAAACACTTGTCCTTTCATTCAGGCAGGGGAGGATCGCCTGATGGTTTTCCCCTCCCTTAAATGTAGCTAACCTTAAACTGACCCAGCTAGAAGGCCCAAAGCCTGGGCAGCGCTCCGTGTAGGCGATTTGGGGCATGAGTTCTAGATAAAGCTGTTAGTAGAGATCGATAAACAAATGAACGAACAAACAAAAGATGCATTTTAAAGGTATTTTGGGGAAAGCCAGGCTTCCGCTATTAAACCCAAGCACGCGGGGCGAGTATCTTAAAAATATCACGACGTAAGAACAGTAAAAACTAAGTGTTTTTATCTTTCAGAGCTGATCGATAAGCTGCCCCGTGCAAACCGCTCCAATCATGGATTACCAATAGTGCATCGCTTTTATTATTGTTTTTAATTGATGTTTCTTGTTTTAAATCATGTTTCGGAAAGTATCCCTGAAAGAAATACCACCCAAAAAGTGTAGAGTCCGCACATGTGAAGCAGAGCTTAATGGGAACGTATTGACCAGGCCTGTTAGAGAGGGAGTTGTATAATCATGATTTATGGGATCTGTAAACAAAACACAGAGGGGATGTAGTGCCTCTCTGGGACGTGCCAACGTCTGCTGAGGAACTGACATCATGTTTAACGGACGTCTCGTGTCTCTAACCGCAAACACTTCAATTTAGCTGATTGATTAGACAGCGTAGAGCAAACCATAACAAACCTCAGTTCATTAAGCTTTAGTTCCTCTAAAACAAAGCCCCGGGTCCAGAAGGGTCCGTACTGGGAACACTGGGCGTAGTTCCAGGATGGGTCGCCAGTCTAACGAAGGGTACGAGTCACTCCGTCCTGCACACAAATACCCAGGTCACCTGCTGGCATTTTAAGAGGTGAGAACATGCCAAATCCCCACCCAGACAATCAGCAGAATCGTGGATCGATGTTGGGTCACCGAAGGAAAAACATTTTGAATTAAATTTATCCTTTATGCTTTTTATTTATTTATTTATTATTATTTTTTTACATATTTGTTAAGGGTTGGTTTAGTTTAGTTTTCTGGGTTTTTTTTTGCCTCTTCGATTTCACACTTCCGTTTAAAAAAAAAAAAAAAAGATATTTATTTAATTCTTAATTTTTAGTCGGTGACTACTGCGCTGGTTAGAGTTTAGCATGTTCTCCCCCTGTTTTGAGTTTTCTTTTCTCTTATTCTTTCATATTTACATTTAGACGAAGCTTTTTATTGGACTGATGTTTAACATTTTGTTTTCTCTTAACGAAGCTGACGTGATGAAGCAGATTGTTACGCGTTCGGTTCTGAATTTAAATTAGATTTTAAGTATTTAAATAAGACGTTTATCCCCACTGGGAAAAGCGACAGGAAAGCGGCATGACGTGACGTGGAGATAAAATAAATCAACTTTTCACACTTTGCGCTGTAAAAGCAATCGGAGTGGCTTTCGTTTACAAAATATTTGACGTACAAGTCCTGTAGAAAATCGTCCTGCAATCACAAAGGCTTTTGGATACCCCAGGAAAATAAAAATAAAGAAACAAGCTTAATAAAGAAATGTACTTAACTTACAAAATAAGTACAAGCAGATCGGAGAAGACGTTACAAACACGGTATTATCAAAGTAATATAACACATTAACATTTAAAGTACTATAATCGCAATACAGTTACTTATTAATACAACAAAAATATAGTAAACGCGTCCTCTATTAGTTGTTTAGCATCAATAATATTCTTTATATATCCACTGTGAACCGGACGCTCCCAAGAAATGATTCCTGACTTCATTTCTGAGACGCTTTAGCGACATCTGGTGGCCAGACTTACGCAGCTGCCCCCGGGAAACGTGTAAAGCCAATTTGAACTGGGTTTCTTTGCCTAAATAAAGCATTTAAAGGACAATTGACTGTTATCCTTGCACCTTCTAGTCGGTACAGATGAATATCGATTTAATTTGTTTGAAGAGTGACTTAAAAGCAATGTAAATCCCATCCCTTTCATTTTTGAAAAGGTTCCTTTTTTGCGTAGCGCTGTGTTCGTCCGGCCTCGATCAAATCCCAACAAATGTACTGACAGAATCTTAAAAGGTGAGACATTAACATTTAACACCTGCACCTCTGATCCCTGAAATTGCTCCACGTTGTACTTTGAACATGGAGATCAAAGCGAAACACGCTGTGATTAAAAAACAATGAAAGCCAAACTGTGGCGCGATCAATATCGCACCTGCGATTAGCATTCAGCGCGGCCTTCAGCGCGCAGCCTGATTGTTCGGTAAGAATCGAGGAGGAGCGAAGCGGAAAAGGTAGCCAAAAGTCTGTGGACGCCCTTGAGGGGACGTCCACGCGAGCGTAATAATGGCGGGGATGATACACGTTCAGCACGAGCGGCACAAAGTGAAGACAAAAGGCTGCGCGTGCTCAGCAAATCCGCGTCGCTTTTCCGTTCTGCTAATTAACATGCGCGTGTGCGTTCGCGCCAGTGTGTTTACGGAAGAGCAGGGCATTGATTTGCAGAGCTTGAATTAATATGTTTATGAAGGACAGAGACTAATAGCAGGACGTGACACGACGGCACACTTAGAACATATCCAGTTACTCACATTACGTCTAGACAGCCCTAATTAATAAGGAAATGTTCAACGGATCGTTAACGTGAAAAAAAGAAGGCCCAAGCGAGATGTTTAGGGGATGTGTCTGAACCGAAACCTGGACCTCCAGTCGCTGCTGGAAGGACGTTCCGTGAATTAAAAAATAAACAACATAAACAAATAAACAACAACAACAACAGAACCAAAGTAATACAAGATGTTGCACGTGGGAGTGAAAATATAATCAATCTATTGATTAGATGCCGATCTTAAACTGATCGTCAATAAACAAGCAAATAAAGAAGACAAAACAGTGCAAGAAACAAAAATTGACCTTTTTTTTGCCCCCGTCCGCCACTTTAGAGACACCAATTAGCCTAACACGCATGCATTTAGACTGTGGACGGAAACGGGCAGAAGTACCAATCCCACGCCTGATCTTTTTCTTCTCTCTAATCCACAGGAAAAGCTTTTCTGTTACAAGTGTAGACAAATATGGGGGCTTGCCTTTTATCCTGGTCACCCACTTTACACCTAAAAGTAACTGCCATGCCCAGTTGTGTTTCTGCAGGTCCCTGGCGACTCATTTATCTAGGGTTGGGCATTAAGGTGTGTGTTTGTTCCAGATGTTGCAGTGTACTGGTACATATGAAACTATACCCAATGATGCAAGTACATCGGAACAAAAACATATTTGTATTCAGCTTGCAAGAATATATATATATATATATATATCATTGTAACCAATTAACAAATCAATTAGTAAACCAAATGAATCAGTGTATCCTGATCAGGTACATGATAACTGTTTCATAACAAAATCATATCATATCCTAGAGTATCACCTTAATTGTTTAATAATTGGTCATTTTTGTGTTACAACCGATCAACCGGTTACTGATTTATCGTTTTTATTTTTTTTCCATTTACTGATGATCAGTTTATGTTTCCATTTTCGTTTTTGTTTTTTATTAACTGATGCGATGCTAAATGCATAATACTAATAATAATGACGTCATTTTATCGGTAGCATCGTCTATGAATCCAGATCGTTTAACGGATTTGTTATTTCAGAACCAAAGCAGTAACACAACAGTGGTCCAAGTCATTCCCCGCCCCGCTGTATCCGTGCAGCTCATGTGAACGTCCTGGACTGATGGATTGGAGAACACGTCTAAGGCGACTCCCACAAAACGCTCGAAATACGATACAACTGAATACTGGAAAATACTAAATTTAGCGCTGCGCAACCAAATACTGTCGCTTTCCCGATCTGAGCCTGGCGCTGCGCTTCCCAAAAGCGTTCTCGAACGGAACCAGAAGGAGGACGAGGGAGCACAAGGGCATCCCGATGTCCATCTGCGAACCTGGGTTTAGAGCCTGCGACCTTCTGTCCTGGACCTTTGGCCTTTAGGGGCAGTGAAGGAGACACCGTTTGCAGTCGGAGGTGTGGATGGATTTATAAGGATGGCCAAAACAGCCCCATGCCCCTTTTCCATTTATCTCCAGGTAATCTCCAAAGAATAAAGGACCTGCCGCCACCCAGCGGCTTCCTGGTTGGACTATCAGGATAAACGGTGTGTGTGTGCGTGGGGGGGGGGGGGGCAAAATGCAAGCCCAGCCCAGGGTTCAAACCCACATGAGCTGGAATAATTATCACAGGATCCGTGTTTGCTTTTAATTCATTTGTCACTGCCCCACAAAAAGTCTCCCAAACCCAGATAAATCATGCACCGTCCCTCATGCAGGAGTCTTTACAATTTTACAAGCAATGAGTACTTAATCCCGCCCACAGAGCTTGATTGACAGATAACGTTGAATGGAAAGATTACCTCTTACATTTTAGCTCTCTACACCAAGGACCTCAAACCCAGGAGTCTCCGAAATGAATGTTCGTTTATGAACAATCCATCGTAGGCCGCACACACACACACACACACACACACAGTCACACACTAGGGGCCACATTTAGAGACACCAATTAACCTATCACGCATGTCTTTGGACTGTAGGAGGAAACCGGAGTACCCGGAGTAAACCCACGCAGACTCGGGGAGGAACATGGAGACTCCACACAGAAAGGACCCAGGCCGCCCCGCCCTGGGATCGAACCCGGGACGTTCTTGGCCCAAATGAGTTACGAAAACAGAGAGGAAAGCATTTCTTGCATGAACTGATGAATGAAAAAAAAAGCTTTAAAGCCTGTTTTACACAGTGGAAGAATGATTTATTGTGACTGTTATTACTATTATAATGTATATTTGATACAATATACAGTTCGGTGCAAAAGTCTGAGGCCACTATTCGATTTGTTGTTTTAGCCGTGTTTTAATGACCATATTGTCGTCGACTGACTCGTGTTCGTCGCTCCCTAATCCACGCATCTTCGGACTGTAGAAGGCTCAACTTTCTGATTGTCTTCCGACACGGATAGATCGTCATTATAGCATTGCTACAACGATGGTGCGTCCAAAACATGGCACTGGACCGAGGCTGGCCAGTCTTCTGCACAAGACATTTAGCCACACCCTTATAATACACAGACACTCATTCTTGCACTAGGATAAGCAGTAGACCTGTTTCTGAGCTCGATATTATACGTTTTCTCTTAAGTTATAGTCGTCGGAAATTAGACACGGACAGAAACGAGAGCGCACACCCTACAGTGTCAGAACCGTTTGTTAAAAACGTCCGCATTCATCGTCACATTCAGCAGTTTAATACATAAGCAAACTTTCAGCTGTTCTGTAAATAGCACTCGGTATTGAACTCTTTCTCTAAAGTCCTTCACACGCAAAGCGAACGGGGCGAAAAAAAAAGACTAAGCGCTGCCGTTAGCTTTAATTAAAAAAATACTGTCCTGTTGGCTGAACGGTTAACACGTGGATTAGCTCTCTCTAGCCCACCGCCAGTATAACGCATTATTTCCCAGTATCACCAGCCGGCTAAAATGGATAAGCCCGTATAATCCTGATGTCACGCTGACATTTTTGACTCCTGGCTTTGATCCGTTTGAAGCGGAACGTCGCACAAGGCCGATCCTTGGGTAAATAGGACCAAGGGAAATAACCACTGAAGTTTAAGGTCGATCTCGAATGGCAGAAGCGATAACTGGATACAGTAACTTAAGTAATAACCGACCGTACAAAAGCTATAAAGATCTGGAACCAGAAGCCGGAACCGTGTGTTACTGGCGGGTTTGTGTTCGCTCGTTTGTCGCCTCGCCCTAAATGAATCTGAGATTGCTGAGTTGCAGTCGGTTTTACAAACGGAACCTAGGGCCGGTCAGTGGCGAGCTGTCCCGAGAGTTTCTACCCAAGCTTTCGAACTCAGCGGCAGCTCCGCCACCTCCAAAAAAGTCCAACCCGAACGCGTCGACCGGCCGTTCGCCCCTTTTAGGCGCAGTGCGACAGGCTGAGCTTGATCACGCCCTCCGTGTGCATCTTGAAAAGAAGCTTGAACTCGGTGGGCAGCTGGTGAGACTCCTGCCACTTAGTGGTGAACTTGGTGCCCTTTTTGTCGTAGTAGTGGTAGGGGAGCTCCTTGCCCGTGTTGGGGTCCCAGCCGAAGGGCCAGAAGCCATACAGGTGGATCTGCTCGCACAGGGATGAGGCCAGGGTGAACATCAGGATCCCTGTGCTCAGGCGCTTCGGAGAGAGCTGCTTCGTTTTCCAGTACCTGCCAGCAAAACGGATATCAACGCTTTAATGAGCTCAAGACATGTCGTTAGCGTTGGTCCAGTGATGTCGTTATGGATTTCTGATGCACCCCGAGTTCCCTCACCATATGGCCAGGAGGGCCAGTACACAGGCTTAGAGCCTGGTCGAAAATTTGGGATGAGACTAAAATTTGGTTCTGCTTATGGAACGAAACGGTTGAACCGGGACAGCTTGCTTAATTAAAATAGCTTCTTGTTAGAAGAACTGACCTGAATGCCTGAAGAAATGTGGTGGTGCCGCCGTTAAGGTTCTGGACCACAGAACGGAAAGTCCAGGGTTCAAATCCCACCTCGGGATAATCTCGTCGAGACGCGCCTTGTTTTATTTTCTTGCTTTCTAAGAATTATAGATGGCAGCGCATGGGAACATTTTGGTTCACCTTCTGTTCCATTTGAACAGAAACGTAATCAGTGCTAAAGAAAAGATACCAGGGGCTGCTGGCTTCCGCCTTGCTCTCCTGCATGAATCGAAACACACATTTTGGTCAGCAGCCGATCGATCGGTGCGTCTCTAGTAACTTAGCTCATCTTAGTGACTAAACGTGAACGGACCGGGGGCGTGAACTCTTGGGTCCGACCCACGTTCGCCTACAGAGGCTGCGTGGCTGTAGGATTGATTTTAGGAACCTGTTCTGAACCCGTGCGCGCCGCTAATAGCGCATCTACCTCGTTTCGGCAAGCAGGAACGTAAACGCGGGCGCAAGTTCATCTGGGTGTCGCCCCGTGTCTGACAGTACCACCGTTAAATTACTGTCAAGCATTAAACTCTTGGGGTGTCTTAGGCCCATCAGAGGCCTTTAACAGCAGCGATTGTGCGCCCTTAATGGGATTGGGGGAGATTACAGTGCAGTCAGGCATTTCTGGTGGCCAGAACGCTAAGCCCCCTGTTCATGCACCTCAACGGGGCTCCATTCAGTGACGCCGCTCCAATTCTCTTCATCGATCCGCCTTTCTTTCTCTAACACACGAACACACTTTTCTCTCGGCCCCATTCAAATGCTGCCCCTATTTTCCTCCGTCTGTTTTTTGACCGGGCCTCTATCACACCCGCTTTGAATACTTGCGTCCGTTGTTTTTTTTTTTTTTTTTTTTTTTGCGTCTATAGATTGTTGCTTTACAGTACGCCGTGGCTGTGCGCCAGCTGGGAGGATTCTAATGGCTGTCCCATCTGGACACGGTTACAAAGCGCAGTAGAAACCCTCGGTAAGATCTGAGAGACTCGGATTCGCTCGCCGGAAGGCGACTCGTATGAACAGGTTCAAATTGTGCTTTGTTGCGTACGGAAGCATTTCTGACCTGTTGACGTACTGCATGATGTTTCCGGGCCAGGCCAGCTGCACCCTGAGTTGGCCTCGGTGCTCGACGAAGAAGTCGACCAGGGTGCGCGTGACCGTGGCGGAGGTGTGGAAGAAGAAGGCAGGAATCCAGAGGACGGCACCGTCCAGCTTCTTCAGGCTCAGGAAGAAGTTGTTGCGGTCCTGGATGGTCAGCAGGTTGTTGTAGTACTTCTCCAGGATGCTCGGGTTAAAGGTGGTGAGGTTGGTCCGCCGGCCCACGTCTCTGTGGAAGACCTCGGTGGGCGCAAAGTTGCAGCGGAAGACAAAGTCGTAGGCGTCGATGGCAGCACCGCATCGGCTGCCTGTCAGGATGCCGCTGTTGCCCACCAGGGCGCACGTGTTGTAGCGCTTGTTGAGGACGGGCGAGGAGTCCGGCAGGAGGGATTTGAAGTTCTCGCCGATGGAGAAGACGTACTTGTGGCTGGAGTAATCGTAGTGCATGAGCTGACCCACCCGCACGCTGCTCTTGGTCAGGGTGAAGTTACGCGGCACGTCGATGTACTGGGCAATCTCTCGACTGCAACAAACAAAACAACAACAACAAAAAAGTGGCGTTAGAAAGTAAACTCCACTGAAGTTCTCAGATCTTTTTCCTGTGGACATCCGAGGAAATCGGAGGATTTCTTTATGTGGTGGATGCAAAGACACAAACAGCCAATCAATGCCGCCCATTTACGTGCAGAGGTGGGAGTTTAAGAGCACAAGTGCAATCATTATTCCTCTTATTATAATCGGCTTAGAATTGGGGAGAATTATAAAACGGCAATTTTCTAAGCAGTTTCTCTCTGACACATTTCCAAATTGTTGGCTTATGAAAAAACTAATGAAAATACCCTTTATATTTACATTTACGCCATTTAGCAGTCGCCCTCATCCGGAGCCACTTACAATTCATAGTCTTACAATCCAAACCATTGTGGGTTAAAAGCCTGGCTCGTGGATCCAGCTATGGCAGAAATAGGATTTGGACCCTGGACCTTCTGGCCCATAGTCCAGTGCCTTAACCACTAGACCACCACAGTCCTTAAAGAGACGACTAGAAGTGTCTGGTCCGGACCGTTTTCTTTGTAACTCTCCTGCTACCGAGCTGAACCAAACATCATCATGACTGTAACCCATAATTTTACCTTTGCTTTAAATAGGCCGTTTTATTAAACCTCCACTTCGAGGAATTGTCCTGCAGGTTCTCGTTCAGGGCGTTGTTCAGGGGCGTGAACGCCGGGTCCAGGAACTTCATTGCCAGTTGGGACCTAGAAAGAGAATAAAGTAGGAGAGGGCATCAAACAGAGGAGGGAGCACGAAAAAAAGGGGGGTTGGGCAGTGAGTTTGGGCAGCGTGGAGTTTCCGTTCCATTTCACAGGAAGCCCCAGTCCTGGTGTCACAGCGGTGGCAGCTGCTGAAAGTAGCTCGGATCAATGCCACCCCATCAGCCCCAGTACCAATCGTCCCCCCGCCCCGGGCAGTCGATGGCCACTCTAATTAAACAGCCTCTTTTAGACTTCAGGCCTGGTCAGTTAGTCAGGCAGACTCGTTAAGAGCTTGGACTGTTTTTATTAGTGAGGTTATTAGGGACACAGGGTGCAAAAGGAAACTGAATCTGAAACCATAGCATTTTCAGACGGTCAGAAGGTTTCTACATTCGCACAGACACACTATTATTGAAGTGCGGTCAACTGCCATGGTGTCATCCCATTCTGGACGTTCTCCGTCCTGAAATCTTAACTGAAAAAGCAAAGTGGACTGCAATCACAGAAAGGTCATGCATTCATCCCACTGCCCACTGGGTCAGCAGATGGTCCAGGCCTCCTCCCTTGTCCCCTCCCTCCTTTTCTCCCTGCAGCATAACCCATACGTGCTCCAAAAGGGCTTCTGCAGTGTAACCTTGGACGTAACAAAAAAGCATCGCAATCACTGCCAGGAACAAAAACTGCCAGCCAAGGAAATCAGGACCAAGGACAGAGCCATGAGCCTCAACCCCCGACACGAGCGAGTCAGGGACGGTCTGTCACATTACGGCTTTCACAGCCAGGACGAACGTCCGTAGTTCGGTCTAAAAACGGGTCAAGAGTCAAGCGGCACAGAGAATCCTAGTGGTCACGTTTCGTGTTGGCACCCCATTCGTCCCACCTTCTCAATGCCACACCCTTACAAAGAGTACAAAACTGATTTAAAAGCTGAGGGAAGCACACGTCTTCAGAGGGGGGCAGAATTCACACCATCAAACAGAAAGACCGTTATTTATCAGACAGGGTACCACCCTCAGTCACAAACAGTGGCGGACAGAAAGTATTTTGATTGCTTTTTTTACATCCTCCCCTTATTTTTTATGGAAAATCTGACGTATTTTTGTGTTAATTGAGAAACAATAGACAACAATATTGTATTGAGATTATGGTGGAATAGACTGGGGTGGCCTAGCGGTTAAGGTACTGGACTATGGGCCAGAAGGTCCAGGGTTCAAATCCCACCTCTGCCACAGTTGGGTCCCTGAGCGAGGCCCCTTAACCCACAATTTGTTTGGGTTCTCATATATAAAACAGTCTTCATTGCAAGGGCGTCTGCTAAATAAGATACAATAAGGGGGTTATCCTAATTTTCACAATCGTGTTTAGTTCGAAGACGGTGAATTAAGTCCGAAACACACTTTGGTTGGAGGACTATGCCTAATATATAGGATCCACCACCCACCTAAAATCTCCATCATTGCTTTGCTTGCGATTTGCAACACCTCTGCGCATGCTCATTGGCCACCCCGGAGCACCATAATTCTGAGGCCTTATGGAAGCTGTGCTGCCTTTAAAACGAACCCAGACGTGAATACACACCGAGACACAAACCCTGCACCCAAAACACAGCCGTTACGTCATACACCAATGATCCGCTCTAATATAATAACAGTAATAATAGGAATCATGGACGCAGAGCAAAGCCGCATAAGTATTAGCCCCCCCACTGTACGCGCACGGTCACAAGGACGTGCCCCGGAACCGCGGCTCTGTGGCTATAAGTCAGTCCGTTCTTCCTCACTCACCTAAATCCGGTGTGGAACATGTACATCCGCGGTCCGCCGCCTCCGCTGGGGTATCTGGGGCCCGTGAAGATGGCGTCCTTCTTTATAGACACGTAGCTGATGAGCGAGAGGATGAGCAGAGCCACGCTGAACATGATCAAGCCGAGGGCGCTGAGGATGCGCACCATGATGCCCTCCTGCTCTCAACCCCAGAGGGGTCGGGGGGGAAAAAGAAAGGATGCCGAGAGGAACGTGCACGCGAGCATGCGTTCGCTCGTGCGCAGAAAAACCCAGTGGCATGCGCGACTGCAGCATCCAAATCACGCATCACGTCGGCTATCCGGACGCAGACGCGCTTTGGTAGCGCAATGATGCTCGGTTTGTCCTCTCGCGCTCTCCCCGTGTGACGAGCCGGTGCACGGAGCCGCCATCGCGGATCTCCAGCCTGAAATGCCACTAGCAGCTTTTGGCTTCTAATGAATTCACCCCGGCGGATATTTAAAGGAGACTCGGCCTGGTTGGGAAGGAAATCTCATCCATAGTGGAACCGGTGACGCAGTAGATTCCCTCTGTACATATCTGAACGCTAATCTGTAGCTGGTCTAAAGAAATAAATATACAAATAAATATGCATTGCACACGTTGTCTTGCAAACGTAATCCCATGATGGACACAAATCTGACAAACGTAACGTATAAAACCGTTCCAGTGCATCCAGTGGGTCTTCAAAGTATCAATGCTTGCTCATGATCAAGTTTGGGCAATGATTTGGCCAGAGATGTCGCAGGTAGTCGAGCAGTGGCGATGCATTTACAATTAGTGACCCAACAATGTGCAATTTTATGATCCAAGCAGTTGATTAAGGGCTTCGCTCAAAGGACCCAACAGCTGCAGCGTGGCAGAGGTCAGACCTGAACCCAGGACCTTCTGGTCCACATTCTAGTCCCTCCAAGCCAGTCCTGAACAGGGCACGTGCACTCACACACACAGTGTACGTAACCATTCTATATTAAGTGGGGTTTGATCCCAGGGTGTAAGGATTCCTGGAAAATATGTAGGGTGGATGTGCTCTGTGGAGTTCTTCCCAACTTCCACCCCATGCCAGTAGGTGCATTGACTCCTCTGTGATTCAGTGTGTGTGTGTGTGTGTGTGTGTGTGTGTGTGTGATGTCCTGCAATGGATTGGTACCTAGAGCCCTGTGTTTCCCCAGCAAGATCAAAGCTTATACTGGTATAAAACATCTATGCCAGTCATATCACGCCTGTAAACATGGCTTCAGTGACACGGCTGGCTTCATGACGAGCCTAAAGCAAGAGCTCAGCGTATAATTAACAGTTGCAACATCACTAGGGGTAATGCGAGCAGGCGTCCAGCCCCCGTTTCGCCCGTTTCTTCACTCCAGTGGTGTGGACCTGCATTAACGGTCGGCCATGCTTGGAAGAACCTGTCAGATTATCTCTCCCTCTGCTTAATGGGCTGGAACAACGCGAGCCAATCAAAGCTTCATGAACCTCCCATTAGCCCGTTTAGGTTAACGACCTGGCCAAGAAGCGCCTCGGACGCGACCAAGGGAATCGCATGAGTCAGCAGTCTGCTTTCTGTTGCTCATCATGATGGGGTTGTGTGTTTTTTCGGTCTGAGCTTCTCACGCTGGGACAGGCGTCTTTGGAAACTAAAGCACCGACGTACATCAAGGATCAGCCCTTACGGTGCTGTACAGCTCCAAGGAGCAGAGATCCACTATATACTACCTATGTGGGGTTTGACATGTTCTCCCTCTTCACAGGTTCTGTGATTTCGTCTGAACCAAGCAGCAGGTCCTCCCTGTGCAGCGACCCTTCTTTTGCAACATGTTACACACGGTATGATACACTATATAACTTAACCAAAAGTATTTGGCCGCCCCTTCTGCTATGTCTCTTCTCTGTCATTTCAGTCCCACCCACCAATGTTACACCTCCAACAACGTTTTGTAAAACAAAGTCCATAAAACACAGTTTGATTGAGAACTCGCATGCAGCCCTGACCTTCACTCCCCCAAACACCACCGATATTAAACTGAATGCCAACCGTGATCCAGGGTTTATTGTTTAATATTAGAAACCAACCTCACAGTCATGTTTGAAAATCAAATAGGTGCCCAAAACCGTATTGCTGTGAGTGTCACACAATGCAGAACGATATATAACGTTATATAGAACGTATAAGGTCGTCACAGTTAAATCCACCAGCAGCAAGATTATTATTTGATATTGACAGTGTTGTTGTCCAGAATCTCAGGTTTCGTGCAGAACACCCGAAAGAGCCGTATTGCACCGTCAGTGGTGGCTAAAATGTACAGGAACTGCCCTAGTCAGTGGAAGGACTGAAGCAAGCCGAAAAGGAAAAATCCAAATCCCCATTCCCGTTTTATCCCACTTCTCCTCGATCGAGGGGAGAGCCCACTGGGTGCAGACGTGTCACATTTTCGGTAAACCTTCCCTTGGCAAACCACCCTCAGTATTTAGAACCCAGGCCATTCCAATCCACTGCCGTTTCCACACGCCCTCTCTTAGCACCGAGCCGTGCCAGCCGTGTTTTTGTGCGGAAGAATTCAAAACAAATGCCTCTTGGCCCAGCTGATCTACTGACGCAGCCCAAGCATTAATTCCAACTCTAATCTAATTCCACTGATCTTAATAATTAGAGGCACATTTGCTGAAGCCACATGTCTCAGAGGGTCTGAGAAGTATTATGCACAACCTTCGGTGCATTTC
>JAUZST010072701.1:0-21593 GCA_034779995.1 Parotocinclus haroldoi
GACCTAACTCAGCCCCAGCCGGCCGAAAACGAACCACCTGTGCCGACAAACAATAACGAAAAACGCTCCTGACGCACGGCGACTCAGGGACAGGAGAAGGAGTGTGAAATGCAGGGAGAGAACAAAGCAAAACACTGGAGCGACAATAACTGGACACGGATGGCTCACGCATGCACACGCACACACAGAGAGCTAAAGCTAACGGAGTGGGGAAAAAGGAGGGGGAGAGTGAGCTGGAGCGACAAGAGGAATACACAGACTATCGTTTAACCACACTCAGAAATAAACACGCTCAAAACACTCACCCGATAGAGAAGACACGGAACACACTCATATACGACAAAAGCTGGAACAAGGAAGGTATCACTAAGATAAACGCTCGGTATGATGGCAAACAATCAATACTTTTCACCCGTACAGGGGAAAAGGCAGAGCTTAAATAGAGAGAGGCTCAGACCCGTAAGAAACAAGCCGCACCTGGAGTGGAGAGAGGCAGTGATTAGAAGGAGGGGCTGAGCGAATGAGGGAGAGAGAGAGAGAGACGGAATCGGAAATTCCTGACAACTTGCAGAAAACAACTTGTTGATATAATGAAGAGTTAAGACTCTACATCAAACAACTACCCACTCCCCACATAGGTGCACTAGATTTGTGAGTTACCTAAGCTACATAGTGCATTCTGTGTATGAAAAGTTTGGGATTGAGCCAGTACAGTTCTTAACACTAATGAACAAGCCGGAGTAAATCACTACATACACTGTTTAGATAAAGCAACATTTTTGTAGCGCAATAAAGAATTCAAATGCCCCCCTACAGATGATGTCTATCTGTTCAAATAAAAAAAGCTCTATTCTTATAATTTATTATAGGGGACAATACCTAAATAATTATGGCAAAAAACACTACTCAGAATTTTACAGAAATGCTAGTTCAGTAAAAATGTTATGACTTGGCAAAGCATAGTATGAACCATTTTAGGATGAAGTTACTGTCAAAGGATCCCCACAGGAATTAAATTTTGCCATGAATTACTAAATTAACCATCCACTTTGGTTCATATTTCCCTCTGTCTAAGGCATGTTAACACAGCCAACATGAAGCCCTTTGTGTCTCAAATAAAATAATTTTATATCATTTGCACTGCACTTTCCTTATGTGCCATGTTTGAGGCAGCATTTTGTTTTGCTTTGGGTCAGTTGGTGGAAAATCTCTCTCAGTGATTACGCATCGGAATGATAAAAGCTTAACAAGTAGATATCACACACACACACACACAAAATGGCTTGACAAAAATAACAGTCGTCCACTCACAGACGGCTGTCCGCTGCCTACTTAGAGCTTCTGAAACCTATTAAACGCTTCAGCAGATGCTATTAATGGAGGCAGCATGAGAGGTCAAGGGTACAGTCTTGATCTGGAATTGAGTCAAGTTAAACCTTGAAATGAAAAAATGAGAGGGGGTGGGATGGGAAAGAGAGAGAGCAGAAAAAATATTCTCAGGGGTCACCTGCACACTTGAGGGTAATTTAATCAGTAACAAGGAGATAGACTCTCACTTTACAGGAGATCTGAACATAGATTGAACAGAAGTGGTAACGATATAAGGTCAATACCCTGAAGAACAACATCTGTACATGTTCAGGTTAGTCCTGGAACTAACGTCATTCATTGCTATGTAACACTACAATAATACTCAATCTATAATCATGCTCAGACGTTGCACTGTTTAGTGTGTGGAGCTCTGTAGTAGCTATAACTGTAACAGTTATTGGTATACTGTACTAGTCTTTCCTCTAGCATCAGGTGATTGAACTTTATTGAAATTTCTAGGGGTACTGAAAGCTCTGCAAGGACCAGGCCTCTGAGCAACTGAATTACTGGAATATGCCTCTCTATGTCAGTCTGCTGTATGCAGTCTTTTTTCTGTTGATTTTGAACATATTTTGTTCCAACTTTAAGTCATACTACCTGACGAACAAGACGATTTCTTGCTACCACCTTAGGAGCATGAGTGCCAAACACGCTTCTTCAGAAAATCTTTAATGGCTCAAGTTTTCTGACTGATGCATAGCCCACCTCAGAAATTATGCTATTTTGGAGTAGTTGGTTCTCAAAATTATTTAATATACAATTGTTGACAAAAACAATGATAACTCACCAGGATGTGAACCAAACTCACCAGTTGTTGGAATCAAATGAAGCTTCATATGTATGAAGGTAATGATGATAAATGCAAGTGATTATATTATTACAGCGAAAGGATTGGTTTATTGGGCAAAACTGTACAGTTAAAAGTATGCTCTAGTGTCCCTGTTATGCCACCTTTTGTATGGTTACAAGATTAGATATGGTTGGGCATAGGAGGAAAACAGCTTCCGAATTATATCACATTTGCTCACAGATGTTGCAGCTGGGCCTGTGGAGCCTTGTCCATCGCATCAGCAGTTGGGGTAGTGAGATGATCCACAGTAACGGAAAGATTGAAGCACTCACAATAAGGACTCCATACTGAAATCCATCCATTTACAGAACCTAGACAGAACCTGGACCAGCGTGTAGCAGTTCACGTTTCACATTTTATGAAATCTCTGCAAACAAAGGTGATGCTCCCAACATCTAACAACAGCTGGGCCACAGTGGTCTAGATGGCAGCCAATTTATAAAAATGACCATATTTTCACACCAAGACTCTTTGCCATATGGGTAAGATGGACATTGAGTCCACCTATGCTGATTGAGAGATCCAGTATCGGGAAAATCATGCCATAGTGGAAGATATCAGAAACGCATTCAGATATTCTAGTAAATGAGAGTATCATCTGTGTAGGTGTGATCTAATAAACTGTGTGATCTAATCACAGATCTCTGTTATTTACTGAATAGGGAAAATAGGATTGGACCAAGAACTGAACCCTGAGGAACTACTGGACTAATGCTATGAGATGGCGAATTCATGCTACATGGTAGGATTGACCTTGTAAGCATGAGGAGAACCAGGCAAATGCATGTCCCTAATCCCCAAGTTAGCGATGAGAAAGTTTCATTTGACCCCAACACTTGATGCACTTTCTTTGTTAATGACTATGCAACATTTATTTGTTTATTTTATTTGTTTATTGAGTTTCTTGTACATCCTCCAAAGGGAAGCTTTAAAATGCACCTTGTTTTATACAAAAACTACCACTAAACCAAATAAGACATGATTGCACTGCGGCCCTTGGTAGAGTCTGGGTCCTAGGCCATTTTTTAATCAATGTTTCATTAAGATTCCATTTCCAATTAGGCCTAACACTCACTTGGAAAAAAGGCAAACAAACAATAAATTAGGCTAAGCAATAGCATCACAGTGGTGGGCATGGTCCATTGGTTTTCTCCTTCACTGGCTAGCTTCAAAGCTGCATTTTCGCATATATATTTTTTTCTGCTTACATTCCAGGGTTTCTCAGTAAAGACAAAGGGCATAAAATCCCAAGTGAATGCAATTATAAAGATTCATTTTGCACTTGAGACATAACATTCTTGATAAACAATGCATGCCTCTCAGAAAAGAAACCTCTATATGTATTTAAACTGTCTATTTTTCGTTGAATCTTACATTTACCGTAAATATATTTGTATAAATTAAAACTTGATAAACTAGTTAGATTTAGCAAAATATTCTTCAATGACATGTTTTACACATTTGCCACCTCTCATTTTTGCTTTTATCTTAGCATATTCAGTGTGATATCATGTGAAAACAAGCATTTAATTGCTTTTGAGTACAGTTACTCTTTCAAAATTTATTTCCAAACTAATTTGGTTTAAACACACACACACACACACACACACACACACACACACACACACACACACACTGACAAAGCTAGCATGGATGAGTTGCTATATTTAACACAGGGGTATTCATTATAATAGCAGATTTGCATTGCATGGCAGGATGCAAAGTTTACATTTATTGCTTTTTACCCACTCTGTGACCCCCGTTTTTCAACACTCTGCTCTTCTCTGTGCAGCAGATGCTCATCCAGACTCTTATATCATCGAAGACATCCAGGTCAAGAAATGCAGAACAGTTTTCTGCCTATGGTCAAATAGCTGTACAAAACAGCAGAAGATGCATTTGTAATCCTGTCAGAAGAAACAGGAAGGACTGATGCTCAGAAAAGGGTGAAGGGAAAAGGAGAGAGAAAAACAAGAACTACGAGAAAGATGTTCCCATTACTGTCACTTGAAGATGCGCCATTCGTAGAAGAGAGGCGTGCGAGTTTGTGACAGATTCAGGTCCAGAGATGTGGTACGTTTTCACCCTGTGACAGAATCAGGAATGACATGTGTTGTCACAAATGTGCTGGGAACTTTGTTCTCCTGTGGGAGTGAGAAAGTTATTGCAATGGGGCGTGACTTCACTAGAGTACTGACCCCAGCAGTCTGGCAGTTGTAACAAAGGTTTTGAAGGGCTGTCACAATGTATTAAATGTCATATACCTACTATTAACAGTCAAATTCCCTTATCTGAATGTAAATTTTTATCGAATTGGACTGGAGAATGAATACTTTGATAGCAGAAACCCTTTTTCTGTTAGGTCTAATGGGAAAAATCCCACCTTTAAATCTTTAAACCCCTCTACATCTTTAAACCCCTCCACATTTAAGTAATGACAGCAGATTATAGATCTTTCTGATTGGCCGCCTTCTAGGGTTCTACATTCTGGACAGTGTTCTACATTTGCACTGCATTTCTTATGTGTAGGGTGTGCATTTGTTTCCCAATTCATGTTACTCCGTAGTAAATATTTGCTGCTATAACAGCATGTGCGTGAATCATTGTTTCTTATAGCACTATAACTTAACCAGTGGTTAAAAGAGCTACATCTTGGTTCCTTTTCTATGCTGACAATATACAGAATCTGTCAGTATAACATACTAACTTTCCAGCCAGCCTGTTGTTATCCATAGATTAATTAAAACTCTAGAGTAATTTCACTTTCCAAAATGAAATACATGTTAAATGTGGTTACTATTAATATAAAATTACATCAGAATCTCAACTCTGCAAAGATGCAGTGCTGATGGAGTTTGTATCTCAGTGTAACTGCTCAAATTTAAATAGTAAACCTACCAAAAAAGCCACCACCATCCTGTAAGCAAAACCCTGTGAGCGTTGATGAAGGATTAGTCTCTAACTTTATGTCTGCAAGGTGTAGCAATATCTTAAATGTATCTAATAGAGAGCACAGAGAGGGAACACTGTGGAAAGACTCCAGCAGCACTACTGTGTCTGACTCATACCAGCAAAATACACTAACGCATCACCATCAAATCAGTGTCAAAGAGGTGCTGAGGATGATCCATCACCCAAATAGTACCAGATCTGTGAGAGTCCTGACCATTAGAGAACAGAGTAGTAAAGCTAACAAAGTAGGCAGATAAACAGCATTGTTTGATTTCCATACATCACTGCCATTCTGGGAATAATTTTCATGTTCAGTCCTGCTTATTTCTGACTCAAAGGATACCACCCAGGTTCATGTGCTCAGTCAGCCTATGGCCTTTAACTTGCAGCTGTGCTTAGTGTTTTTATTTTTATTTATTTTATTTTGTTATTATTAAATCAACTTAATGTTTAAATTTAGTTTAGGGTAAAGACCTGTAAACCAATTTAATGATTATGGCTTTTATGACATAGTCTGCCAGTGGGAATAAATCAGTTAGCAATTTTTTACTTTGCCAGATACATTAGCTTTTCCAAACTTCATTTGCTATGTGAGCTGAGCAAGCGTTTTCCAGTCTCAGTTGTAGAAAGATGTATTTAACTTGTGTCATAAATGTGAAATCTTGACTGGTGTTGTGCTTCCTATCAGTACCAAAATGATGATAAGGTGCATGTCTTACTGCTAGAATATTCACAGTCGATTCGCAGGATCTGCATTCCACAATTTTAGAATTATCCGTGGATCATGGGACAGTTATGGATTATGGCCTATTTGTGGCGGTACAATGAAATACAACTGGGAAGAAAATAAACAAGTAAGAAAAATTGTGTATTTGGACACTTCTCAGTTCCATGCTCTCTTCTTAAATATTTCTACTGCCGACAGTAATAGGTTGCGCTGTTACATAAAAGACAGTTTCTCATTCCATAAATCTGTTTGTAAGAGAGAGTGAATGTGGGAGAGAGAGAGAGTGACCATTGGGTATGGAAGGGTTAAGTAAAGCTATGAGCTACATTGAAATAAGTTTTACACATTTTAAATAGCCAGAGTTTCTGTCATATACATAAATACCAAAAGTGAAGTCCAGGCTTTATTAGGCCTATATACAACAGGGAAAATACACTGCAATTGAGTTATATAAGTGAAATTAAACATTCCATTTAGCATCACAAAGCATTCCTGCTGGCTTTGCGAAAGTAATGAATGTGGTTCCCAGGGGAGCTCCATAGGGGGTAGTTCCTACCAAATTAGTCAATAGAACAGTTTGATGTGAAAGCACCTATTGGTTAATTTATATTAGCAAGAAAATGATACACCTAGACTTGCTAAAACATATAATCATGACACAGCAGACTCTGAAAAAATCTAGACTGTGAATATTTATAACATTACTATGTACATACTACTCTTGCTGCTTCTCCGTTTTCAAAGTCTGTTTGTTTCTCTAAATTATTTAATGCACACACCCTTTTCATTGTCCTTCTGGCTATTACGTTCTGCTCTTCTCTCTGGAGGGTTTTTTTCTGAAGTTTAATTTTCAGAGGGAATGTGCTACTGAGTACAAGCTTAATACTACAGCATGACCTATTAAATTAGTTTAACATTTAGATCTAGGTTAGGGTCAAGAGCTGTAGGGCACATGCCACCTTTAGGATTTCCAGTGTTGTATATGTGCTGCGATACGTATATTTGAATAAAAGTAAAATACCTAAAACATCTAATAATGGCACAAGTTAAAGTACATTTAAAAATACTCTATTAGATATTTACTTGAGATGTACATGTAAGAGGTTTAGGTTAGTCATATTTTGGTTTTCAAGAAAGAATACAGGAGGGAAGCATGAGGCAATTAGGTGGCTGTGGTCAGTAGGACGGTGGGAGATCAGGAAGTGGTATTCTTGAATACTAAATACTTGAATACTCTGCAGGGTAGGATTTCTGAGGCACCTGGTAACTTTTAAAGATTACAGAAAGTGCAAACAATAAACAAGCTCAATACACAGTGAGGCTACCTGACCACAGCTTGTTATCTTGGCAACCTGATGTCTTCCAGAGCAGGTCTGCTTTTAAAGGTGCACTTTGTTCCTGCTATTCAGGCCATTGGATAAATCTGTTAATCAACACGGGCTGCAAACAATAATTACAAATAAGAGAGCACACAACATTGAACAATCAACATTCTATGCTAGTTCATTCATTATCTTTCACTTAATCCACACGAGGTTGTGGGCCAGCTGGTGCTGGGCACAAGTGCAGGAACAACTGTAGACAAGGCGCCAATGAAGGCCATGTAGGGTACACACACACACACACACACAAAGGGCCACTTTAGAGACACCAATTAACTTAACATGCATGTCTTTGGGAGGAACTTAGAGTATCCCGAGTAAACCCATGCAGACACAGGGAGGACCCAGGTTGCTCGGCAGTTTTTGTTCGAAAATTTTCCGACTGAACCAGTTGCCATTTCACTAGCCCTCTTAACATGCTTAGGTACGCATTCACAAGATGCACCCCTCTTTCTTGCTGTGGCTGTTGCTGTAGATTTTATACAGAAGAAAGCAATGATTGAGAAGCAGTCTGACTAGCGGTTTTGTAGTGCTTATATTGGTTAGGATAAAGAGAGTTGACATTTCACAGGGGACAATGAATCTTTTACTACTTAAAAGGAAAATATTTCAAAATGCTCCATAATATGGCTACGGATGGCAATTGTCCATATAAGTACTTAAAGAGTTGGCAGAATCACTTACAGAAACGTAATCTTAAGTGTACTGTCCCATAAATCAGCACTGATGTTTGTGGATGTATTCGTTTTGCAGTGACAGCAAAAGTATATGACTTAAATTAAGCCTGCAAAAAACTATAATACTAAATAAATGTGTAGGTTTGATTTTCAGAACCATCATAACCAGTCTGAATGGATGGATTTGCAGCTGGGTCTCTCACTGCTTGCATTGTGTTAGTGAAAGTAAAAAAGTTAAAATTTTCTTTGCAGAAAGTTTTGACATAAATGTTTAAAGAAAGGGGGAAATATGCTTAAAAGTAGAAATAGAAAAAGTAAATGAAGAAAAGAAATGTAGAAATTTCTTGCAACCACCTTAGAACCCTCTATATCCATCGTATCTGGCTTATCTTTGCTATACTTCTGTACCAACACTCTCTAAACAAACATGTCATTTGTTGTGCTCATTCTTGGCATGAATCCATGCTGCTGCTCATAGATCATCAACTCTCCTGTTATCATAGCTTCTACTACTCCTTCTTATAACTTTATGTTGTGGCTGATAAATTTTATTACTCTGTAGGTGCTGCGGCTCTGCACATCACAATATTATGAAGTGGTATTTTTTCCATTCTACTGGAGTACAGTCTTGTTCTAGTCTTGGTCTCGAACTCATTTGGACTTGGTCTAGACCAACGGCTGAGTCAAAGCATCTATCTGAGCAAACTGAATTATTAATTGAAAGTTGTTTCCCTCTTTTCTTCGAACAGAAGAAACCAGTACTTTCTTGACACACCTAAATAAGATGTGTACTCAGATTGGCTAACATAGAAAACAAGTCACTGCCCTTCTCATTTAGTATCCATTTGATCATTTGATATTATAAAAGATCCATTTTTACCCACTCACTGTACTTTACCAAGTTCACAAAATCTCAAAAGATTGTTGATGCAACTGGATAGAATTGATGTTTCTTATAAGTAGTTGACTTTGTGTAGTGACTTCTGATGAAGTCATCACTTTATCACTGGTCACTTTAATAGTACTTGTATATATGGTCTGCATTTATAGTACTTGTATATATTTTTAAATCTCAATTTCTTTGCACTATTCTCCATTGTTTCGATTTCTTTTGTTCTTTTGTTCTGCCTCAGAGAAGAGTCTATTCTAAATTTCACTGTTTTAACTTTGTTTATAACATTGTTTTCTCAGCGACAATAAATCTATTCTATTATTTTTTTATTTGATTACAAAACTTAAATCGTCTTAGTTTTACCAAGACTATTATATAGTAATAATGAATAATAATGTTGGTCAACATAATTTAAAGGCAGATTTTATAAAATCTATGAAATATAATATGATTAATTAGTAAAATTATAATCATATTGTATAATAAAACGTAAAGGGAACTACAAACTATTTATTTATAATAATAATAAATAATTTTTATGCTTGAAAAAAATCTTAATCTGGTCACACACACACAAACACACACACACACACACGGACACACACACACACATACTCTTTCATGTCATCATCCAGCACTCCATCACAACCACCAAGCACCTGCCTCACCTCCTTTCTGATTTTTTGCACAAGTCTTCCTCCTTCTAACCTTACCTATCAGAACCATGGTTCATGGCACTGTCAGTAAAAGTGGCATTGCATAATCATTAAATAAAGGTTTTGCCAAGCACATTTCAAATTTGGATAAACACATTATGAAAAGTGACTACACTTAAATGTGGTACAATACACATATTAACAGCCATACAAATTTCAAAATGTTTTCAACAGACTTTGAACTGGTTCAGTAGAATCTGCCATATAAACAGCAAACAGACTGTGTTTGGTAACAATTTTAACACATGACCCTATTCTCAATTACAACTCATTGTTAAAATAGTAAGCCTGTCTAATGCACCACAGCAGAACCATTACATTACTAAAAACAAGGACCAGTGCACATTTTATTTATTTATTTTTCTAATGGAATCAAAACATTTGATATTGAGCCTATTCTATCTCCTGTAGCTTGATGCAGACAATTTATTTGCAGTCATCCTTCAAAAAGCCATTCCTCAAATGGAAAGGCATATTATTTTCAAAGTCAGATGAACATCTTACTCTCATCTTGATCCAGGAGAACGTTCTTTAGTACCATCTCTAGTGCTGTTTCTGCTTCCTATTCGTGAATTTTTAAAATGTTCTATGCTTCGCCCCTTCAAGAAGTATATGTCTATGTGTACTGGACTACTTAAATCAAATAGGTTTTGCATCATTTTTTTGTTATTGTAGTTATTAAATATTTTATATAAATATGTTCTCTCTGTTAATATGAATTTAGATATTTATTCAAACTATTACTATAAACGTATTAATGAAAAAACCTTTATTTAACATATATCATCTAGACTGCCCAAGGAGGTTGGGCCCGACTTTCAGTCTTGATAACAGAAAATTATAAAACTTTTTTGAGACAATTCCAGATTATGCTGTGGACATAAATCTGACTGTCATCAAAAATGAAATCAGTGTAGAGTAATTTTTAATATAAAAATAATAATTAAATATGGACAAATAATAAAATATGGACATGGGGATTCACATTATATTGGCTGCAACAGATGCCAGTCCTTTGCCTCAGTGCCCAACTCTTGAACCACCCACATTCATGCACAATCCACACCTCATTGAAGATGGCCACTGTAAATTGTCTAAGATTACCACCATTAACATGCCAAAAGACAGATGTTAATGGCTGGTTTGCCTGCGCTGGCATTTTGTATCATGTTATTATCCCCGTCCAGATGTCAGAAGGAGAGAGGACTCCTATATCTCACCTCTTTCTCTGTCTGTGTGTCTCTCTATCTGTCTCTCTCTGCTTGTAGCTTAGCCTGTCATTTGCCCTGCTACTTATCGCATGGCACATGCCTTTCCTGGGAATTTCCTCAGTATTCCAAATCTAATCGGTTATATTAGATATTAGTGACTTATTTCTTCTACTGGTCTACATGTGTATATTAGTGATGTCTAATTCAAGAGCAGAAACATACTTTCTAACCAGATAGAATTTGAGCAAATATAGCATATAGCATATAACATATAGCAAAATGATCACTAAGGGCTTAAACTGAACTATACATTTAGCCAAAAGTATTCATTTACCTCCAGGTCTTTACTTTACTTTATTGTTTTTTTTACATATTTGCATTAGTTTTCCATTCACAAATATTGATTTACTTTGAATTATCTACATAAGTAGGAGCAACCTATTTAGAATTGTGCTTAGACATTCTAGGTATTACAATCATCTTTCAGCAACCAAAAAATGTGAATTGGAAAAAAGTACTCTACAAGCACTGTGTCAGCTTCTGTGAACAAACCTAGAAGTGCCAAGAGCCAGCCATTTGACCGCTGTGAATTCCTAATGGTAATTTGCTGGATTTTTCTACTTAAATATTTAAAGTGGTAAAAAATGATAGCATTTACCTGTTCTGGAAAATATTGCTTCAAGTTGATGCATTCCCACGTGGCTGTGTACAACCATGCTGTGTAGTCCCTGGAGCAAGTGATATGTATAGCAGCTCTTAACCAGATTTTTCATAATTTTATTTTATAAAGCAAGATCAGATATCCAAATGAGAAGTCAATGAAAGCTGTTTGAATTATGCAAAGGAGATACAAACTCAATTATCAATTGAGTAGCAAGTGACATAGTGATGGGGGTGAACAGAAACATGCCAAACTGAATGAGAGTGCCACGCATTGACTGTTCAGTAGGGTGTATGGTCACCTAAGACTGACAGCGACGGGGCATGGACAGGATCAGATTGATCAGCAGTTCTTGTGGGATAATCTTTCTATCTATTTTGAAATGTTCCCAAGTTTTTGTGAGCAGTGTATTTATACATTATGACATGTTTGTGCATCATCTGCATGCAGTTTCTCATGCAAATACAGTTTATATTTTTATAATAACCTGAAAAGTCTATGTGACTATGGTCATGTCTGATCTGCATTTTACAGAAAGTAACACAGTCATTGAACAATGTATACCTATACCTATATATATATATATATATATATATATACAACATGTACAGATTCAGTGTAGCTGAACCACATCACTGGATGCCAAAATAAATGTGTATGTGTGTGTATGTGTTCAACACACAAGCCATGGGTTGAGGCATCACTCTGTACTCACCAATATAAAGCCTAATCTCATTCTACTTCTGGCTATGACTCCACACAAACCTTTACTAAAACTTTTATTTAAACGTGGTCAACAAGAATCAATTAACAAAGTATCAGATTGATTTAACTAATGAGGACTGGGTTATGGATGACCTCAGTTGAATAAATCGCTATGTCAGTTTAAAAAGCATGTTAAGTCTACAGTCTAACAAAATAATCCTTATTAATGTAATGTTTAGTGGTAAAATGCTTACTCATAAAACCCTACATTCTACACTCACTTATCTCTGTACACATACTACAGCACACACCCTCACAACAATTGTTCACAAACAAAACACAGATTTTGGACATACAGTTAAAATGAAAAAAATAAAATAAAATGTAGCACTTTACTCCAAACTAATTTACTGAGATGGATATAATTATTTCTCTTGCTTTATTTTCTTTTCTATTAAAATTATTGTAATATACAGAACAACTCTTATGCCTTCAAAACTATTAAGGCATTTTGGCACTTTGATAAATGATTCTTGTTGACCATGCCCCCATAAAAGGCTTAGTCAAGGCTTGTGTGTAGTCATAGCCAGCAGTTCGGTAAGAATTCCTTAGCTAGAACTGAATCAGTTTGTTGATAACAGAGAGTAGGATGAGATTAGGCTTCACATTAGTGACTTCAGAGTGATGCTTCTACCCACGGCTTGGACTGTGCCTTTGGCAGTACTGCCATGCTCTTCCTCCATACACATCCTCGCAATGACCACTATTGCATTTGGAAGCATTCAGATGTTGAGTACAGCTCCAGGCCTTAAACAGTTGTGATGGCTTTTGGTGTCATTTATTTTCAATGTGTTCTTATGGAAAATGAAGCGGAAATCAAGCACATGAGGTTAAGGCAGCCTTCTGTTTAACAAACAGATAGTTATCCTTTGAGTCTGAAAAGTAATCAGTTTAAGCTTTCTTTGTTTGTGTGATTGATTCATGCAAGGGTTGGGGCATATGCGCTCGTTAGTGCAACATGTAATTACTGTTGTTAAATCAGGCAATTTTCAGAATAGATTGAGTAAACTGTGATGCTGTTACAAATCTTGTGTTGAAACGTTGCTTTCATTATTCTCAGTAGAATAACGATCTAGTGTGTGAGGATTGACAAAGGTTTAAATATATGGATTTACATTGAAGTGGCATGTACATAATATGAAATTCAGTGTAATATCGCTGCAGAGTTGCACTTATGTTGTTTTTTTTTTATATGAAACACAGTTAGACTGCAGCAGGATTATGTACAGCACCACTGACTGGCAAAGTCTCTAAGTTGTTTCCGTATTTGTGTGGGCTTTCTCTGGGATCTCCAGTTTCCTCCCCTAGTCCAAAAACATGGCAGTTGGGTTGACTGGTCACTCTAAATTGATTGGTATTAGCAAATGCATGAATGAATGTGCGTCTGTCTGCTCAGCGATGGATGATGTTCCGTCATGGTGTTATCTTCTTCCCGTTTCCTGTGCCTGATGCATTCCCCCAGCGAGTTGCAGTTTCTGGTAGGCTACGTAGGCAATTGGCTTTCTCTTCTCACCAATATATGTGTGTTGATTTGATGTAAAAGTCGAGTGTTATTTGTAAATGATTCTTGAGTTTCAGAATGGTGTGAAAAGTCTAACTAATAATAAAATGTACATTTTCATTTTACATTTTCCAGCATTTAGCAGACGCTCTTATCCATAGCGACTTACAATTAATACAGTCTTTTTTTTTTTAAGCAATTGTGGGTTAAGGGTCTTGCTCAAGGACCCAACTGTGGCAGCTTGGCGGGATTTGAACCCTGGACCGTCTGGTCCAGAGTCGAGTACCTTAACCGCTAGGCTACCACAGTCCCATGTAATATTGCATAAAACATGATCTAATTGTTCCAATATACACCGCTTCATATATGCAATTTTATTGCCTGGTTTATTTAATCTTTTATTGTTTTAATTATTGGTTTAAATACAGCATGAGTCAAAAGTTACCGGGCAGCCCTCTATTGTAGAAACAAAAGGGAAAATGATATACCCCTGCAAGTAATGGGTGAGGGACCTATCTTTTAGTCTACATCCGGAACATGGCTTTCATCTTGAAAGCCACCATATTTGGGAAAAAAGCCACCATACAAGGGAATTTTTTTTCCTGTAGGAAGGTTGTTTCATAGCATATCAAATGTAGCTTATCAAAGAAGACTAGAAACTGAAACCTTTGTTGTTCGTCACAGATAACTGAAAATTAAACGATTAGACGATTCTGATATCCAGGGAATGCAACTACCATATCATAGCCGCAGATTTCAACAATCGACACCCAGAAAGACCACAAATTTCACACAGCACTGTTGCTTTCCTCATAGCCAAATTCAGAGAACCGTTACTATGGATGAACAGCCAAATAATGATCTTCAGAGGATTTTTACCAATGAAGAAACCATTGGTGGTTTTGGTAGTCATTGCGAAAAGTCCATGATGCAGCACGCTGTGGCTTTTGGCTCACCCTGTACTGGTGTATTGACGGTAAGAACTTTTAATGATGACTAACAAACCATGAAAAGAATTCATACTCTAGTTAGGAAAACTACAGGCAGGTTCTTTGTATAACCCATATCACAGTTTTCACCAACACTTCATGCTGCCTGTTATTAATATTTTGATCAAATGAAATAAACTATTGGCAAATCTTTATTTCACTTTCTTATTCTGTCACCTGCAGTGCATGAGATGACTGGGCACAAATCATGATCAAGCAGAAAAGCAGCCAAAACAATGTGAGCTAGCGTTGGTCCTATTATCGCATGCTACGACAGATGGCACAACATGACCTGTAGCCCTGACAGATTGCTGTCGCTCATCACCCTCCCAGTTTTATCTGTTCGTCCAAGTGAGAGACTAGACTAGAGTTAGAAAGCATGATGGGGGTTTAACTTGCAGCCAATGAATATTAAGATGTGTCCAACTCACAGATGAGATAACAACATGGAGGCAAAGAAAATAGCACTATCAAAACCCTAACTAAAAAAGAAAAAAAATAATTAATAAAAATAAAAACATTCCTTACTTCTTTCTTTTAGAAAGTTGCTAATTATGAATGGGCTCCTCTGATGTCTTGTCATTTATAATTCAGCAGCGTGAGGAAGTGAGTGTCTTTAATTAGTCATGCGGTGCTGCAGTGTAACCTTGCAGCTCTTTGTGAAGTGACGAGGGACTGCTTTTGGGTCTACATGACACCACTGGCATTTCAGCTGGAAATGACCAATTACGAACAATGACAGAACTCTCGCTGGTCGAATAGAGATATTATTTAGTTCTGCTCATAAAGCAGCCATAAATTTAAAAAAAGAAAAGAAAAAGGATTGTGAAGGTGAAGGTGAGGATAATATTTTAAGAATCTTAAGTACTTTAAGGATTCGGCAATAAAATATGATTATTCATTATTTTCACTATTTGTGAAAAACACACAACTGTGGCCAGGGTTGGAATTATTAAAGGGGTGGTAATCAAATTATACAGCTTTGTAAATATTTATGTCACTGTACAGTTGTCTGTATGTCAGTATGTCTGTATAGTTGTACATGGATTTATAGTTATTTCTGAAGAATATTTGCTCAAATTAATTTGGTAATTCATTTAGGCTACGAGCCATTCTTGGTGTGATTAAATTCAGATTCATATTCAGAAAACTTTATTGATCCCCTAAGGGCAATTGAAGGTACGCAGAGCAACAATAATGACAAGATGTAGATGAGAATAAATGAAAGTAGATATAAAGTAAAAAATGTTCTAACATGTAGTCTATATTTACATTTGAAACAGTACTTTTGGTGGCAGATTTTACAGTTTATACCCCCCCTCCCCAATATTGAAAATAAGTTTACACCATTAGCTATAACTTTTCCAAAATGCATCTGCTAATATGCTAACAAGGATAAATAGCAGTCTTAACATTTCTACACTGGCTTACAGTCAGCTATAGAATTGATTTTGAGGTGCTGCTACCGGTATATAAATTCCTCATGGAGCTTTGACCGAATATCACATATTTGCTAAAATATTACAAATATCTGCAGTCTCTCCGATATTTACACTCAGGTCAGATAGTGGTACCTGAAAGTAGAACCAAGCAGATTTTAAAAACAACACCACCAACAGCTGAAATAAAATTCCTAAAAACATAAGGTTTGATTTATGCAATATTTAAATTGCTGCAATTCGTCATGGCATTCAATTGAGCTAGCAACATCATTGCGCCCTGCTCTTTTTAGACTAGTCTGTCTGGTTTGCTGCATTTGCCATTCGGGCTCTTTACTTTATCTGTGAAGATGCACTTTGAATCAGCAACTTTCTGACCTGGAGGTTCCCTGGAATGAGTTAGAGTTGAACTACAGGGAGAAGCCAAAAGGCTTACACTTTGTTGAACCACAAGAAGAAGCCAATATTTCTCACATTTTTTTAACCCTAGGTAGTTTTCCTATCACAAGAGCAGTTCATTGTTGATTAATCATCAGGATGTTTTTTCCTTGTTATTGACATCCTGCTTTACAGTGGTATTTTTTAATATATTCTGTTTTTAAATGATGTAAAGCATTTGACTTACCTCTCTATGAACTGCACTTCACAATGAACCTTTACTTTTAGTTTACATGTTAACTCATTTCAAACATAGCAGAATTTTAACCTAACAAGATGAAAATGCACAGTATCAGTGTCTCTCTGTTCACTTAAATTATGAAAGCCACAGTAATTGAGACCACTTGATCTATTTGCTTGATTGTTGTGCAGTTGTCAGGTGGTTATAGGTTGCACACAATGCATGAGTTAAAAGCCTAGAAATTGCAGGGAATTGTTACGACGCCAGAGGAACGATAGTGAAAATGAGAAATTTCTGTTAAAGTTAGTTGTAGTCAGAACGTTTCAGATGCAGCTTGACAAAGCTGATCAGATCATTTAAGGATAAATCAATAAACAGTGCGTTTTATTTTTTCATCAGTTGATAAATAAAGTTGTGTGATCACCTCTCTTAGAGTACTGAAGAAAAATTACTGAATCACTCATGGACCTAGAATTTTACCCAGTGTACCAATGAATAGAGAACCAACTGGATTATCTACAGTTACAGACTAGACTATGCTATACACATACTATGTTAATGTCAGATGATGTTAATCTGTATAAATGTTATAGAATATGTATCTAAATAAACCTAAACATCTTTTGGACTGCATCTAAAATGTAAATATATAAATGCTCTGTACTGTGGCATTTAACCTGCAAAAAGGAATCTGGCAAAAGCAGTCACTTCTCACAAGGGCAGGCACATAGCCATGGCCAGTTGAAGACAAAACAATCAATACCCTTTCAAAACTGAGACCTCCCAAATTTTTTCCCAAAAAATCTCACTGTTGAAAAAACACTGATTCTCTTCAACCTCAACCAGCCACAACTCAACATGTGTGTGCTCTGTGAGATGTGCATGATAAATGAAAGTGAAAGTGGTGTCCCTTCCAATAATTTTATAAATAAAAAAGACACAACATTCACTTCACAAAAAATTTTGATTGATATTCCGACTAAAATATTGCTTTTAAACACTTTTTTTAAACACATTTTCGTATCCATTCAGAAAAAAAGCCCAAGAATTATGAAAAGAAGAAAAAATGTTCTTCATTTGTTTTGTAAAACGTCCCATTAAAAAAGCGCTACAAGCCACCAATCAAAATTTCGACTTCATCTATCTAAAAATTCATTCATTCATTCATCTTCCACTTAATCCACACAGGGTCACGGGGCCAGCTCAATCGGCAACTCTGGGCACAAAGGCAAGAACAACCCTAGATGGGGCACCAATTCATCCTAGGGCTTATCTAAAAATGTTAAAATTATACATGAAAGTTATACATGCGGAATGAATTAGTTTCATACAAACAGCCTACCCAATGATGGTATGCAAATCTCCGAAGTTTAAAAAGTCTTGGTCAATTTTCATCCAATTCTAAAAATTATTTCAGTTTTGTAATGCTTCCTCTAGTTTTTAGATACTAAATTAAGTCAATTTTGATATTTTTGTGAGAAGAGCCTGTTTTTGCCACAGTCCCTCGCATATGTAAAATAATTTTGAAAGTCAAATATTTTGAGTATAAAAAATATGAGTCTATTTAAATCACTATTGTATACCCCTGCAATCTTAATTACACCAGTAATAAAACCAAAAGTTTTTATTTCCACCAGCCTGTCACAGACAGGTAATAAAGCACTTTCCTTTTTCATTTCTATTGTCCCTCACTGTTCAGTCCTAATTGAATTTTGATAATGAGTCACATTACATCAAATGGATGGTTCCTTATTTCAATTTAGTTCTGCCTAATTTCCAATGTTGACATTTGAATATTTAACTATTATAACTATTATAACTACAGTATAATTATAATAATATCTAAAGAAAATATTATCACTACCATTACTAATACCTTTATTTTAACAACAACAAAACAACAACAACAACAATAAAAAAAATAAGAATAATAATACAATGTAAAATGTATATAGACAAGTTTTCAGTAACTTCACAAGAACAAGTTGGACATATGACTGTATATAATATAATATAAAATATATTGGGGGTATACAGTATAAACACAGACACTGGACATTTTATTAGGCACACTTTGCTAGTTCTGCATTGATAGTTCTGGCCTACCTATATTGAGTTGCTGCAATATAAATGGTTGATTTTCACTGAATGATCTGTCTGTTTTTATTAACATTTTTTATTAAAACTTGTGTTTTTATATAGCCTGACCTTCTAATCTAATTATGTCAGATTACTTATTTAAGACAGTGTAATAATTGAACAATCAGAATTTAGTGTAGGTGTATCAAATCATTCTCAATAATTACATTAAAAACGTTCTCAATAATTTAAAGCTCTGATAATAAATACTTAATGAAGTAGAAACACAACATTATGAATGTGGTATAAGGGAGGAACAAGAAAGTAACAGTCTATGACAGTCATAAGTGTGCCATGAAGTCCCTATTGTCCCTATTTAATTTTTAAAAGAAAAAGACTTAATATATTCGTAGGCATTATTTTAGAACTGTTTTGTTTGTTATGAGCTCTGTATGAAGGCAATACTAAAACATTGCCGTACACATTGCATATGAAGCTGATATAAATGGTTATTATAAGATACTGTTAAGAATATTGGCTGTAATTGAAAACTTAATTAATTACTGTGCTAATGAATTAATCAAGAGTGAATGCCTCAGTTGTTGTGAAGGGCATGAGTTTGAGCAGGAGTGTGAGTATGGCACAAATCAATATGAAATCCAGTACTTTCAGCAATGTGGGGTATTATCACAGAGGCAGCTGAGGCAATGCATTACTGTTCAGGGATGATTTAGCAACATCAACATCATCAATCATTTTTGTCTCTCATGCCACAATTCCATCATCTGCAGATGCATCAAACAAGGGTGAAGTGTGTGAAAATAGGGGAGTAAAGAGTTTAACAACATATTGACTATTTTGGCAGAGAAGAAAAAAAAATCAAAGAAAAAAACTTCTTAAATTCGTTTTGATGTGTAGTTATGTGGTCTGTGCCCTGTATGGTCAAACTGTTGCCTTAGCCCTTTAACATATCTTAGAATTCAGAAATTAGAATTCCTTGTATGTGAAAACTTACTTTACATTTACAGCATTTAGCAGACACCCTTATCCAGAGCGACTCATGTCTTAGACAGTCTTAGAATTCAAACAACCGTGGGTTAAGGGCCTTGCTTAAGGACCCAACTGTGGCAGCTTTGGCGGAGGTGAGATTTAAACACTGGATCATGAGGTCTGCTAGGCTACCGCAGTCCCATAACTGGGTACTTCTCAATAAATCTGAGAATCTTCAAATCTTCTCAATACCTCCCTGCCAGGAACCTTAAATTTGTATTGTAAATTAATGCACATCAGCTAATAAGAAGCAATTATTATCACAGACATGATATAAAATGCATCATAAATTGTAATTCTATTGCAGAGCCTGTATTATATAACACATAAAGAATAACAAGACATGGCGTAGTAAGAAAATAATCAATATATTGGTGGCGTATTCCAGCCTAGTAAAGAAACTACCCACAATTTAATCATTTTTGAGTAATACAGCACTTTATTTCACTTAAACAATGCCAAGTGACACATTTTCTTTATAAGACACTTCCAAGATAGTGTTTAAAACACTCAAGCAGTTCTTATTTCACTGCATTTGGTCCAGAAACATAAGGTTTCAGAAGCATTATATACCCTAGTTGTCTTAAATGTATTATTGACCTACTAGTTATACCTGTGGTTGCCAATTCCTACATCAAACTGTGATTTGGTCAAAGCTGTGAGTTTATATTAGACAAAACCTTACATAGCATACCAGATTCATTTTATGAGGAACATATAATATCATGTCTAGGGTTTACAGAAAAGTCCAAAACTTCCAGTTAGCGGAAGTTCTTTGTGTGTGAATTCCTCGTTGATACCAGAGATCTGAAAAGAATGGCCAGACTGCTTTAAGAAAAAAAGCTCCAGCTACTCAAACAGCATGTTACACCTGATGTGTGAAGAAGAGCATCCCTGAACTCACAACATGCTGGACCTTGACTACACCGTGTGCCACTCCTGTCAGTTAAGAACAGGCCAGTCAGGCTACAATTCACAGAGACTCCCCAAAACTGGACAAACCCATGTCCATCCTTTAATGACCTCAGTGTACCATATTTTATGTGACATGTAACAGAGCTCAACTCATCTTAAATTGGTTTCTAGTTTCTCTTCACCAGATCTCAATTCAATACAGCACCTTTGAAATTTAGTAGACTGTGATGGCCTAGTGGGTAAGACACTGGACTATGGAACAGATGACCCAGGGTCCCAATGCCACAGATAATTTTTTGGAAAGTTCTGATGGAAACAGAGGGTCCAAGCGAGTGACCAGTGAGTGTAGATACAGCTATATACTTATAGGTCTAGGCATATGTCAGGAACTGTACAGCTTACTTTGAACCTCTTATAAAGAAATGATAATGATGACAAAAAGAATTTGTACCAACATGTCTTAAAAGCTGTTCAGTTTGTGAGTTTTTTGTATTTAATCTTGTCTGTCTTAATGAACATATAGTATGGAGGGCAAAGATGGGATGTTCGTGTGTAGCATTTGGCTGAAATGCACCACTGTTCCATTATTACTGCATTTAGGGTAATTGTCCTTCAGCAAACTGAAGCATTGCACACTGAAACTGTAAGAGCCCATTCAGTAAACTCCTGACAGGGATGAGCAAACTTGGTAAATCTTTCTAACTTAAGTGCACAACAAACGAGAAAAGTGTGTGTGTGTGTGTGTGTGTGTGTGTGTGTGTGTGTGTGTGTGTGTGTGTGTGTGTGTGTGTGTGTGT
>JAUZST010072712.1:0-21591 GCA_034779995.1 Parotocinclus haroldoi
GTGTGTGTGTGTGTGTGTGTGTGTGTGTGTGTGTGTGTGTGTGTGTGTGTGTGTGTGTGTGTGTGTGTGTTCATTCTTGTTGAGAATCTAAAGGGAGCTGTACATTAATCCGAGGTCAGCAGTTTATCACAATTGGGAACAAAATGGAACACACACACACACACACACACACACACACACACACACACACAAACACACACACACACACTGTCCTGGTGCTGGATTTGAAAGCTGATGAGCCGTCCATTGTGTGAGATCCAATTTCCTCTCTAATGTAGCTCTAACGCTTATCACTGGAGCAAAACATTTGACTGAACAAATTTCTTTTTTTTTTTTTTTAAACCTTTAGTATCTTTTGCTGCTGCCGATCAGCAGTCCGTTTAAAACGCCGGCGAAAAATAGGGCTTTTTTTTTTTTTTTTTTTTTTTTTCAAACTAGATAGCGAATGCACTTGCAGGCACTTAATAATCCGTGTACCTGACTCGGGCCGTAATCGGATTTCTGCTTGGCAACCAACCCATAATCTCCCAGAAACACAAAAATGTAAAACCTTATAATGCTGTTATTTTTATCATTAACTTTTCATTAACGTTCTTTGATACGTAAGCAGGGAACGAGGAAAAAAAAAAAACATAAACCCACTCCAGTGTGAGAGAGTGGCCATTTGATTAGTTAAAAATAATACAAATCATCTCTATTGTCTTTTTGTCTTTAGAGCTTGAGTTTGAAATGAAAATGTAGGAATATTGGACAGGGTCGCAGGATCAGGCACAAATAAAGAACTGCACTTTATAAACAAAAAACAAATACCTGCAACTACCAACGTTTGTTTATTTGGCTTCTTTAACGTCGCTGTCGGCATCAGTGGCCATCTAAGCGACACACACAAGGTTATATCCATATGCAAGTTGATATATATATATATATACACACACATACCCACACAGTCACACACTCAGGGCCACTTTAGAGACATCAATTACCTAACGCATGTCTGGACCTGGACTGTGGGAAGAAACCGGAGTACCCGGAGTAAACCCACGCAGACACGTGGAAGGACGTGCAGACTCCACACAGAAAGGACCCAGGCCGTCCCGCCCTGGGATTGAACCCAGGACCTTCTTGCTGTGAGGCAGCGGTGCCGCCCCACCGAGCCCCCGTGCCGCTCCCCTTTATACAGACATAATCCGAAGTGGAGCAGAACAATTGGACCCGACATCCAACCTCTTGCGTGACGTTTGCCGTCTGCCGTCTGCGCGCGTGTGCAGACTGCGCAAACCGATTGAAATCAGAGTAAGGGGATACATGCACATGGAAATGCGATAACTGAGCTAAAATCCAGCCCCTTATCGAGTGAATTAATCTGGTTTGTAGTTGTAAACTCTTGAAATCTGAAGCAGGCGCTCGTGCGGATGATCATAAAGTAGCCGTAGCGTTAAAACCGGCACAAACAAACCTCTGCAAGATTTGAAAGGTTAATCCTCTCAAAGCAAAGCAGCGAGCGTGTGATGCGAGAGACGGTTGCTCCCGCCGCTCCTGACCCGACACACCATAAATTAGCTCTGAAATGAATCATTCATTAGCCGCGTAAGCTAAACGCCACGGCGCCGAGTCTGAACGCCGCTGTCTGTAATGAGAGCCGAGGGAGCAAACGGAGCGCAGACGTCGTGGTGGTGCTTGCGTTTCAGCTTGTTTGATTTTTTTTTTAGATTTTTTTTTTTAGCTTTATTTAATGTGAAGCGTTAAAAGGTAAGTCGGTGGGATTCCTAGCTGTTAATCGCATCCGTTTCTCTCCCTCAGGGATTTGACCAGTTGAGGATAGAGGGACTGCTGTGTGACGTCACGCTAGTGGCAGGAGACGGGGATGAGGCCTTTCCTGTCCACAGAGCCATGATGGCGTCGTCCAGCGACTATTTCAAAGCCATGTTCACAGGTGAGAGAGACAGGAGCCGAGCAAGGTCTAAAGACTGGGGACACAAGAGGGCTTACATTAACAGGTGGGCGGGAGGACTGTAAGGGGTGGCACCGACGATGACGACTAAACGGGGGAAGGAACAAGGACATCTTGGGTGGAGACCGGGGACAAGGACAACCTGAAGGGGGGGGATGAAGACTACCCAAAGTGAGGAGATGCGGACAAGGACAACCTGAAGGGGGGGGATGAAGACTACCCAAAGTGAGGAGATGGGGACAAGGACAACCTGAAGGGGGGGATAAAGACAACCCAAAGTAAGGAGATGGGGACAAGGACCAAGGGAACCAAGACGAGAACAACCCGAAGGGTGGGGCGTGGGGCAGTTGACGAGTACAGGGCACGTGGATGCAGGGGGCAGGAATGAGGACACCCCAAAAAAGTCTAAAAATGACAACATCCCGAAAGGGGAGGGTGAGTAAGGGGACGACGGGGGGAGACGGAAATGAGGGACGGGCGTGAACAAAGAGGGGTGGCGATGAGGCCGATGACCATCCAATGGGGAATGACTGAAGGGGACACAAGGACGAGGACAGCCTGGAGGATGAACTGCCAAACTGTATACGGGGACAAGATGGACCGCGCGTAAAGTCCAGGGACGATAAAAAGGGATTTGCATGAGAACAAATAAGGACGGTCTGGGGACAACCAAAGAGCGTACCGGGGTGATTATGGCAGGACAGGGACGAGGAGACACGAATATAAGGCCAGCGCTCTCCGCGCTGTTCTCTCCATGTTTATTATCGGTCACGCTCTGAAAGTGCGAAAGGTTTTAGACTGGGATTAGATTTTTTTTTCCTCTTTCCTGTCGCTTTCCTGATGCGAGGGGGAACCGCGAGAGCTGAATGCTTTTGATGCTGTTTGACTATAAGCAGCTTTTAAGCTTATCTCACTAGCCTTATAGGTTCATCTAGAATATCGGTGCGTGCTTGCGCGTTTGTGCGTCTGTGCGTCTCTGTGTGCGTCTGAGTGCGTGCGAAAGAGGGAAAGCTTTAGGAAACAGCAGCTTTAGGTGGCTGGGGAGTAATGACTAGCTGTAGCAGCACTCCCTGAGGGCCTGGGTTTGAATCCCGGGTAAGGTCTTGTACCGGGTGTGTTTTTTTTTTTTTTTAATCTGTGAAACCTGTCCGTGTCTCAGGTGGGATGAAGGAGCAGGACCTGATGTGTATAAAGCTGCACGGCGTGAACCGAGTCGGCCTCAAGAAGATCATCGACTTCATCTACACGGCCAAGCTGTCGCTCAACATGGAGAACCTGCAGGACACCCTGGAAGCCGCCAGCTTCCTGCAGATCCTCCCTGTGCTGGACTTCTGCAAAGTGTTCCTCATCTCAGGGGTACGGGATTTTTTATTTTCCCTTCGCGTGCCAGCCGGGTGTCACGGGGCACCGCGGCAGAAGGCGGGACGTCAGATCGTTAGAGCGGCAAAAGCGGCAACGCGCACAGCGTGGGATCTAAATCACGGCTTTGGGGTTAATTAATGGCTGCTAGAGAACGCGGCTGTGTTCGGGACCTCGATGTCTTTGGGTTAAGCCGGGTTTGTTTCCCAGAGGTGCCTTCTGGCTGGTTCGGGTGGCGCGCAAAGACGAAAGTGGCTGTGCGCAAGGAAGGGGAAGATGGATGAGGGATCACCCGCTGTCCTCCACAAGCAGTTCTGGGCTGGGCTGGCTTAGCTTGTTTAGCCTGTACTGGGTTATGAGGGTTACAGGGATGACACCAGTGCCGCCATCCCCATATTCAATTCGATTCTCAAAGCAGCTTTACAATATTACATTGTAATAATATTATTTTAAAAGGCCGATCCCAAATTGTGCAAGCCCAGGGCGACCGTGGCAAGGAAAAAACTCCCTGAATGAAGAAGGAAGAGAAACCTTGGGTGGACCAAGACCCAAAAAAGGGACCCTCCATGGGTGGCCCAGATGTTAATTGAATAATCATGTTCAAATAAAATTCAAAATGAATAACAAAATAGATTTTAGGTCATCACCATGATAATTGTGGCTAAACCGTGATTTCTGCGTTTCAGTGAGTGCCTTCGTCTGTGTGCAGGTGTCGCTGGAGAACTGCGTGGAGGTGGGGCGCATCGCCAGCGCCTACAACCTGGCCGAGGTGGACAAGTACGTCAACAACTTCATCTTGAAGAACTTCCCGGCACTGCTCGGCACGGGCGAGTTCGTCAAGCTGCCCGTGGAGCGCTTGGCCTTCGCCCTGTCCTCCAACGGCCTGCGGCGATGCAGCGAGCTGGAGCTGTTCAAGGCGGCGTGCCGCTGGCTCCGGGCAGAGGACGGGCGCATGGAGCACGCGGCGCGCCTGATGCGCAACGTCCGCTTCCCGCTCATGAGCCCGAGCGAGCTCATCAACCACGTGCAGACGGTGGACTTCATGAGGACGGACAATGCCTGCGTCAACCTGCTGCTGGAGGCCAGCAACTACCAGATGATGCCCTACATGCAGCCGGTCATGCAGTCGGAGCGCACGGCCATCCGCTCGGACAGCGCCCACTTGGTGACCCTTGGAGGCGTCCTGCGGCAGCAGCTGGTCGTCAGCAAGGAGCTGCGCCTCTTCGACGAGAAGGCGCACGAGTGGCGGGCGCTGGCGCCCATGGACGCCCCGCGCTACCAGCACGGCATCGCTGTCATCGGGAACTTCCTCTACGTCGTCGGCGGCCAGAGCAACTACGACACCAAGGGGAAGACGGCGGTCGACACGGCCTTCCGCTACGACCCGCGCTACAATCGCTGGATGCAGGTGGCGTGCCTCAACGAGAAGAGGACCTTCTTTCACCTGAGCGCGCTCAAGGGACACCTGTACGCCGTCGGGGGCCGCAACGCCGCCGGAGAGCTGGGTGAGTTAGAGCGCGTGGCTTATTATTAAAGGGCGATTGATTGAAATCAGATCTGCTTCGTCTGCTGCGGGCACTGGCCTGGTTGCCATGGCAACGGGTGGGCTGGTAGAGAATGTGTGCCCCTGAGGAACCTAGATGGTGTATACTTTAAACCAGCACAGGAAACACACACACACACACACACACACACACACACGTCTCCCTCACCTCGGCAGCTCCGTAGCACGCCACGTTTCCATGGTCTTTGTTACCATGGTGACCGTAGTCATGCCGGTCAAGTGGATGTCATTGCTCTGGATTAAATTAGCTTGTGTTGTTTCTCCTCCGGCTGCGCTCTCACGCCGTCTGCCGACACAAATCCGGCAGGTTTACACACTCCAGCCTCGCTGTCTTACTGTGACCCGTGGGTCATCTCTGTTAGAAGGTTACAGGGTCCACGGGGTACCTCCAAGGGTACAATGATAGTAACATGGGGCTGGGCTGGTCTTGCGATTGCCAATTCCAGTTGATTAGAAGGGTACAGGGTGCTGGGATGGGTCTGTAGTGGTGGTTTGGTGGTCCATTCCCATTGGTTAGAAGGGTACAGGGTGCTGGGATGGTCCTATAGTGGTTGTTTGGTGGTCCATTCCCATTGGTTAGAAGGATACAGGGGGCTGGGATGGTCCTGTAGTGGTGGTTTGGTGGTCCATTCCCATTGGTTAGAAGGGTACAGGGAGCAGGGGTGGTCCTGTGTTGGTCGTATTGTGGTCCGTTTCCATTGGTTTGAATGTGTGTGGGGACTTATTTGAATGACACACCCTTGAATATGGTAAAGTTCTACCTACCTACTTACCTAAAATACCTTAAAATAAGCCCCCACACGTTCTCGCGCTCGCCAGACCAAAGTCTAAAAGTAATTAACAACTGACCTTTCAGGCAATTAAGAAATTGCCCGATTTGACGAACGACTCCCAGCCATATGGTGACTGGAATGAAAATCCCCAGTAGAATCAAGGTTAGGAAATGGAGCGGTGGAGTTTGGCATCGTTTTTAGACGCGACATCGTCAAACGTCTCGTCATAAAGAGACGGAGAGACCGGCATCGTCTAGCTCAGCCCTTCAGACGTTGCTAAAACAGCAAATATGAGGCAAGAGAAGCCATTTAGTTTGAAAAATAAACAGATATTGATATTAAAATAACGTACAAATGCAAAAATAGTTTTTTGGGTAGAAACCGAACGAATGAGATAAATGTTTGAATGGATCTTCCCGGAGCTGTACAGTAGGGCGCTGGAGCAGGTGGAACTGTCCGTGGTGCTGATGGTCTGGCATCGCGATTAATAACTGTGTACTCTAATACTTTGGGGTTTTTTTTTTTGTTGTTGTTTTTTTTATTGCCGATGCTGTTGATCAGACTTGGACGTTTTTCCACCTCAGCGTCATTCTACTGGTCTTCATCAACAGAAACCAGTCCCACCAGAGTGCAGTAACTCCCTCCATTGTTTTGTCATCAGGAGACGATGCGCCTCCAATAACTTCCCGCTGAGGGACTCGTTATCTTAAATCTAATTCGTTATTTAATTTACATTTTATTATTCATTCACATCGTATTATTGACTTTAATTTTACTATCCCTACAACCTAGTTATTTCAGTTAACATCTAGGGCACTCAAGGTTTGGTTAAGTCTTGGTTCCTCCCTTCTACTTTCCGGGATTTTCCTTGCCACTGTCGCCCTAGGCTCGTTCAATTTGGGATTGGATTTTTAAGATCACAGAAATTTATAAAGCCGCTATGAGACGATGCTCCATTGTAAAAAAGCCCTCTGGTCAGTTTGACACTTTTTCTTTTTTGCCTTTCTCATGCCTCCTGTTTTCTTCCTTTCTTTTTTTAACATTTTTTTTCTTTACGGCTTTTTTCTTGGGTTTTTCCTCTTCTCTGCTTGTTGTCCTTTTCTTTCTCATTTTTTTTTTTAACTTTCAATTAAGAGTCCACGCTTTGTTTATTTCCTTTCCTTCCGTTTCTGTTTTTCACCATCACTTGCCCTCTCATTGCTTTTCCTTCTTTTTCTTTTTTTTGTCTTTCTGCAAGGTTCTTTCTTTCGTTTCTTCTTCTTACCTGCCTTATTTTGACCTTTATTATGTACCTTGACGGAGTTTAGGAGCCGCCCTTATCCAGAGCGACTTAAAACCCGTACAGTCTTGCAATCCAAACAATAATGGCTTAAGAACCTTGCTTAAGGAGCCAACTGTGGCAGCTCGGCAGAGGTGGGATTTGAACCCTGGACCATCAGGTCCACAGTCCAGTACCTTAACCGCTAGGCTACCACAGTCCCTCATTTCTTAGTTTTCTTCTCTCTTTTTGTATTCTCTTACCCACCCTTCTTTCCACGAACCATTTTATCATTGCTTTTGCAAAGTAAATATATCAGTGAGTTTATTTCCTGTTTCTCTCTCTGTAGCGACGGTCGAGTGCTACAACCCCAGGACGAACGAGTGGACGTACGTCGCTAAGATGAACGAGCCCCATTACGGCCATGCAGGAACAGTGTACGGAGGATACATGTACATCTCAGGTACGGCTTACGGTCCGTGTGCTCTTTTAAACCAAAAAATGTATTGTAAAAAAAAAATAAGATTCCAAAATAAGAGTCCTGTACTGGGACTAACCAGATCCGAAAGGCAACGTCTCTCTTTAATGTTGGACCTGGATCACACATCCCTTCCCCTGAATATTTAGGACCCTCTTCAGCTTCCGTATTTAACCCATAAACAAGCAGGAGAACTGGTAACAGAGCTCTGATTTAATAAGTGATACAAACGTCTGGCCCGGCGTCAGACCCAACCTTCAGCTTTAATCTAATCAGAGGGGTTGTTTTGTTTTGGGTTTTTTAAAATCAAATATTTCCTTTTTTTTTTTTTTTATTCGCCTGCACTCATCTATTAAATCTATGCTTTTTAAGCCCTGTGTTTTATTTTTTTTAATGATTTGAATTAAATGAATTCAATTTAATTGCTTGTGCTTCTCTTCTTTTGTTTTATCCCTTTCTTGTTTGTTTGTATTTTAAATCATTCTGTTTAATATTCTTTCTTTTTTTTTTTTTTTTAATGACATAGCAAAGTTTTGCAGCCGGCCGACTGTTCGTTTGTAATCGTGTTCATATTTTTTATTTTTTTATTTTTTTTACTGTTTGAAATGTTTTTCTGAAACATTTTCTCCTTTTTATTTTCCTCACCGACACCCTGAGTGACATTTTTTTTAATTATTCTCGTACTTTTTATTTTCTGTTTCCTTTCCCTGCCTTGTTTTAATCTTTGCTTTAATTTTTTGTTGTTGTTGTTGTTGTTCTTTTCTTGCTTTCAGTTTTTTTTGTCTTTCTTTCAGTTAAGAGCTTAAGAACTTTTCAGTATTTTGGGCTGGTTGCTTTGTCTGTTTTTCTTACTCTCCATTCATTCGTCTTTCACTTTGTCTCTTACGTTGCTTCTTTTCTATTTTGCATTGCTTTAGGTCTTATGTGGATTGTTTTTTTTATTCATATTGTTCAGGTCTTGACTCTCTCTGTAATTCTGGGCGGCACGAGGGGGGGGGGGTTCTCGGTGGGCGGCACCGCTGTCTCATAGCAAAAAGGTCCCCGGTTCCACCCCAGGGTCCTTTCTGTGCGGAGTCTGCACGTCCTCTTTGTGTCTGCGTGGGTTTACTCCGGGTACTCCGGTTTCCTCCCGCAGGAATCGTGTGTGTATATATAATAGATAATGCCCTCTGATTCTGATAGCGACGTTAAATAAACCAAACGGAACTCTCTTTCTTTCTTTCTTTCTTTTTCTTCCTTTCTTTCTGCGTTATGAATGTTTTATTTTTTTCCTCTTTCGTTTTGTCCTTGTTCTTAATTTCTGTCTGTTATTATGACTATTAGTTATTTCTTTTCTTTTCTTTTCGTCCTGTTCTTTTCCGTATTGCATATTATACTACACACTCCAGCTTAGTTCGTTTTTCTCAATCTATTCTATTTTTATTTGTTGTTATAAGAAGCTGCACGTCGAGCTGATTCAGATAGTTTTGCTGTTGCGACCTGGTCAGCAAATCACCGCCTGCACCGTTAACTCCCTTTATCGTCGGCACCGTTCCTGTTTATCGCGAGTCCTGCGTTCTGTAAAGCGAGGCGTAGGGTTTCTGGCTTGACGTATGGCGTTTAACAGACGCTGTGAGGTGGGAGTAGAAACGCAGCATGTGTGATGAAGACGAAGCAAGCGAGGAAGGAAGGAAGGAAGGAAGGAAGGAATAAACAAGCCTAAAGGAGCGAGCAAACGCTTCTGAAGTGAGCGTGAACAATGCAGTGTGTGGGAAGTGTGTTATAGCCGTCTCTCACACACACACACACACACACGCGCGCACACACACACCTGCGTTTATACTCAAGCATGTGATATCTTGTTAATGCTGCTCCATTTAGCATGAAGCAGAGCAGTGCGTGAAGAAACATCTGCAGGCACGATGAGCTTCTGCATCCGAACTCTAATCAGATCAGTGAGCACTCTGAATAGACCCTGAAAAGTTTCATCGCTGGGCTCAGGGCCGACCCGAGGCCGCTGCGACCCCAGGAAATGTTTCAAACCCTGCCCAGCTGAAGTACACTGTGCCGTAATGATGTAACGCATTCCAGTTTCAGTCCCTGTAACCATTAGAAGCGTTCCTGATTATTAATGGCTTTACGCTGCTGAGCGGTAGATAAATCGTTCCTGTTGTTTAAGTACTAAGGACTTACTAAAGAGGCGTTCTGATTTCTGGACCGTTTACTTTAGCGACCTCTGCTGGCCAGATTTGCGTGACGGCCTCGCAATAACCTTAAAGGCTGCGAACAAACGATTGGAATTTGAACGGGAATGTTGCTTATTCTTAAAGCGTTTAAAGCATCCTTTTTCCCGGGATGTAATAAATAATTCAGAATTTGTTATAGAATTAATTTTTTTTTTATTAAAAAAATTTTTTTTAGGACCTACTCCAGCACGTTGTTAGTGTACTAGAATTGTTTTTAAATGAAATTTCAAATGGCAGTCTTTAAAATAACATGTATTTTATTACTATTTATATTAACATTTTATTATTATGAGTATTATTATTGTTATTATTATTACATTATATGCATGATTTTCAATTTATTTAAAAAAATAATATTAATCATTATTGTTAAAATCATTATTGTTTCATTCATTAATACTTTTATAATATAAAATAACTTATAATATTAATAATTCATAATATAAATAGAAATAGTAATAAAAAAGTACTAAAAAATTTTATTAAAGTACTTTTTCTATTCATATTGAATTTATTGAATTTACTGTTAAATAAGAGTTTTTCAATGAATAAGAAATATTAGTAATTGTTAATACTTATTATTGCTAATAAGATTTATTGTTGTTGTCGTTTCCGTCGCAAATTTAACAAATGTTTTTGTTTTTAAAAAATGTAAAAAAATATATATATTTTGAAATTATTAGTAAATAATATGAATAGTCATAAGAATACTTGTTTTATTTTTCTTCAAATTTTCTACTCTTGTTTATAACGTTAGCAGTATTTTAGTGAGAACGTTTTTACTGTTCTGTGTTATGTTAATTATAATGGTGGTACAATTGCTACTATATTTGATATATTTGTTCAAAATAATCATTATTTCGTTTCGATTCTTGCCGCTTTGACACACCGTTTGGTTTGGGGGATTTGCTATTGTTTTCACAAAGTATTTATTAAACATCAGATGGATTCATTATTTTAGTTTACAAGTAACTGTCTTTGAGGTCTTATGTTTCAGATTTACTTTATCCTTTCCCTTCGTGTTGTTAATAATCATAATAATAATAGTATAAATATGTCTAAATAATAATAATGTTACCTTTACTACCCACCTTGCTACCTCTATTGTCCCCTCTTTTTCTTTCCTTTGTTGTTCTTGGCTCAGATTACTACACTAAAATTCCTATGCACGTAAAAGCCTGGAAATTTGATCAGGAGCTTAAAGTCACCAACTAGATTCCGTTAAGTGCAACGAAATATCTGGACATGAGTCATCAGTTTTGTTTTGTTTTTTGTCGCACAGCCCTCCTGATCTCCTCTGTTGCTTTAAGAAATGATGCCGCTGCGTTCCGTCCCGTTATTCCATTGTAGCGCGCACACACACACGCACACACACACACGCACGCAAGGGGCTATTTTGGGAATTTGCTGAGCTGTGCGATGGCTCCAGTGCCCCCCCCCCCCTTCCTGTGCTCTAAGATCCTGGGCTCTTCTCGAAGGCTTTCCTCTTGATTTAGGGCCATGGCTGCAGTGAGTGTAATGTCGGGTCCAGACCGGTCCCCATCCCATCTGATCTTACAGTGTACGGCCCAAGCATCTGGGGGCCGATGGCCTTAGTCACGACCCCAGCAACTTGGCAGTGCTTGGACTTGGGACCCGTCACTTTTGGAAACATTGGGACAGGGACATAGCATGTCGAGCCGCAGGAGCTTTTCAGTCCGTTTGGACCACAAGCCTTGCTGGTTAGGACCATAGTCCCTAACCTGGGGTCTGTGTGAGCCTTTGTCTGTACCAAGGCGCTCAGAGTGTGTCGAAAATCGTTCGATTGTGTTTCATCTCGAGCTGTAATTGGAACCTAAGAGAAAAGGCTGTGAAAATAACGTGCAGTATATCACTTTAATCTTTCGGCCTGTGTGTGTATATGCAGGCCGGGGGCGCGGCTTTTCTTGGGTACTCGCAAGGGGCGGGGCTCTAAGGAAAGACGAAGTTTTAGGAGACGGGATTTGTCCCTCGTTAAAGTGGCTCAGGTCGTTACTCCTCACGTTGTTCCCGCCCGCTGTGAGAGCCGACTGTACGCTTGCTGAGTAAAATATTCCAGAGCTCGTCTCGAGGGGTGCGTGTGTGTGTGTGTGTGTGTGTGCGTGTGCGTGCGTGCGCTCCTACTCGTTTATATAACCTTGCCTCTTAATCTCAGCTGTGCTGCAGCTGTTACTCAGCCAGCCTGAGGCCAGTGGAGGTGGAACGGCTGAAGGTTTGGAAGCGAGAGCATGGACGTTCGGCCGTACTGAGAGGGAAAAGACCGAGGGAGGGGAGGGTAGGCTGGCGCTCGGATGCCTGACGGGACGGTTCGGCGCTTTATTTTGAGCCTTCCCTCTAGACGTGTCCTGATTTCTTTTCCCTTCATCCCCGTCCCCGCTGCCAGGCCGCCTTCCTCACCTACACTCCCGCTCGGCGCCCGCGCTTTCACGCCCGCCTTTCGGTTGAGTGACGCACGCCTGGCTGTCGCTCTGTCCTGGACACGTTATTTACGGCCGCTGCGTTGAGAGAGCTCTGTGTGAGGGCGTGAGGGTGGTGCACGCTCGGTCTATTAGCGAGTCAGTGCTTACAGTCCATTAGCTTAATCCTAACGCTCCCTCGAGTGTGTGGAGTGCAAACGCTGCTGATTTCAGGAGAGGCCGCCCCCCGGGCGTTCTGCGGCGCTGCGTTGAAGCCTCTCGTTAATAAAGAACGCGTTAGAACGTGCCGGAAACGGTGGTGTGTGGATCCAGGGGTGATCGTGGACCCCTGATACCGTCCGCAAACGGGCAGTGCTGTGAGCGTTCCATTCTGTCGCAGCAGGACTGGGCGAGCATGGGCGTCCACATACTTTTGACAAATCTCGGTCATCAGCTAATTCTCTTGCCGTATGGTTTTTGGAGATTGTAAGATAGGACTTTGATTTGTGCTTTATAGGAACGTGTAACGTAAGACCTATGTATTATTCACACTTATTTTAAAAGAAAATAAGGACGCCAGGAAATGCACGATGTACACGCAAAGAATTGACAGAAAAAGGATAAGAAAGAGAAAGGCAGGCAGAAGGATGGAGGAGGAGGAGGAGGAGGTAGGGGAGGGCACACGGACAGATGTAGAGGTAAGGAAGTGATACGCACAAAGACATTCAGAGGAACGGAGACGGCTAGACAGACAGACAGATGTGTCGAGGGAAAAAAAGACCCGGGTGGACAAACGGAGAAAGACCAATGCAGTGAGCGAGAAGGACAGGCAGGTGTAAAGATAAGAGACAGGCTGGAGACAAAAGCGGAGAGGGGACACAGGGAGACGCAGGCAGGTGTAAGGAGAGAGACAGAATGACAGAAGTAAAGAGGCAGAAACATGGACGGACGTAGAGAAAAAGGTTAGGGCAAATGCAGACAGACTGGTGTAAAGTGAGAGAGGGACGTTCAGACGGAGAGGAAAGAGAAAGACGGACAGATGAGAAAAGTATAGAGAGAGAGAGACAGAGAGAGACAGAGAGAGACAGAGAGAGACAGAGAGAGACAGAGAGAGACAGAGAGACAGACAGAGAGAGAGAGACAGAGAGACAGACAGAGAGAGAGACAGAGAGATGGCAAAGGGAGAGTGAATGGGGTAAATTATAGGAGGGGGATTGAGGTTATGAAAGGCCTCAGGCTAAGTAAAAGTCTATAATCTGATCACTGTGGAATGGAGTGGGTGTGGCACTGTCATTGCAGAGCGACAGGCTGGCAGTGTTTGCACACACACACACATGCTCACACAGTTTTCATTGTAGTTACACGTAAGTCTTGGAAAAAGCAAGCCGATCCTCACAGGAGCTCAGTACTGGTGAGTGGAAACCTGCTTTCTTCTGTTACTCGTTTTATTTCACTCACAGTTGTATTAGGTTTGAATTGGGTTGTGATGCTTTGATTATTGAACGTTTTGAATATTAGATTCAAGATTTAGATTTGAGTTAGATGGTTGAGATTGGTTGGGTTGGATGGTTCATATGGTTTTGGATTGTTTATTTGAAACTTTACATTAAAATATATATATATATATTTACATTGAATTTCAATCTTAAAATCAAGAATAGTGAGTGTTTCTTTTCTTTAGCTATGGGAGTTTCAAACACATGTTGCCAACAGTGGAGTTACAGAATGCACTGTGGTGGACAAACATTGCAACACACAGTATTAACACTCATAACCTGAAGGACTCATTTTCCATCTGTCCTTTTTTATTTATCAAATAGTATCCATTACAACGCCAATACTTATTTATCTGCAATTACCAAAAATCTCCCACAATGAAGTATTAGCAGTGTAGTTTGGTTAGATTGCCCAAGATTGAATTGATTTGGTGGCTTTTTTTTGGTTTGATTGAACTGAATGGATTTGATGCTTTGTAATTGGTGAATTGGATTAAATGAGTTTGTTTGGGTGGAATGGGATGGTTTGAATGGTTTGTTTTGAACAGTTTGGCCTGGAAAGCTTGGGTTTAGTTGATTTGGATTGGCTTGAAATGGGTAGGTTGCATTGGTTTGAATGAATTTGTATTGGTTTGGCGAAACTGATTGGAATGGTTGGTTTGTATTGGGTTGGATGGTTTTTACTGGTTTTGGTGGATTGTGAGGTTTGTATTGGTTGGACTAGATGGATTGCATTATTTGTTTTGGTTTAGAATAATGGATTGGTTTTGGACCGGGTGGGTTCGATAGATTAAATTAGTTAGTTTGGATGGATTGCTTGGTTTGATTTGTTGGTTTGGGATTGGAAGGACTGAGTTCAGTTGAATTGGTCTGGATTGCAGTTGGTTGGATGTATTGGATGATTGTTTGGATGATTTATGTTGGTTTGATTGAATTACAGTAGTTGGAATGTATGGTTTGTGTTTTATGTGATTTATTAGTAGTTTATTGGTTTTGATAAATGTGCTGGATCTTATGCTTGGATTGGTCTTTTTAAAGGTGTGAACTAGGGGTGGGTGATATGGCCCTAAAATAATATCACAATATTTTAGGGTACTTTTACGATAACTATGTTTGGTGATATATTTAAACAACATACAGTTGCAGCAAAATATATTTTTTACTTAGCATAGATTTCGTATTGCTGTAGCTTCTTTTACATCTGATATTTTGTACCAAAACCTCCTCAACACTACTGAAGTCGCTCCCCCTTTTTGGGACAATCTCCACCTCCACTGAGTCACGTAATGAAAGTACTCCGTTAAATGTAAATCCATTATGTCATTACGTAAAGACGTCAGAATATCACGATATGGATGTTTTATATTGTCTAAAAAATTATACCGATGTTATCGTGAACGATACTACGATATGACACACCCCTAGTGTGAACCGCTTTGGTTTGGATGGATTGGACCTTGTTGAAGGTGTAGACTGGTTTAATTTGGATCATATTGATTAGCTAAAATGGATGTATTGCTTTGGTTTGTATTTTTTATTTTCATAGGAAGGGTTATTTTGGTGTAGATGATTTGATTGGATGGATTGATTGCCATGAATTACTTATGGATTTGTGTGCTAGAAAGTTTTAGGTGTTATCTTAGGCTATGTCTTATATCCAATATGTGCTGAGTTTATAATTTATTATACTTGAGTGAAAACAATTTACATATTAAGCATTCACTTTTATATACTACCACAGACAGAAGTGTTCTTATCTAAATTACACCCAACTATCACAACAAGAAGCATTTAATAAAGGTCATTGAATATTGAAAATGCAAAAACGGTTTTAACTTATTTGCCTTAAACTTTGTTCAGTCAATCCTGTCTGTGCCGTCAGACGGCTCATTCCTTTGGATGGATTCCTTTATTTAAGCCTAAACACAGACCGTATTTATTTTTGTTTGTATCCACAGGTTCCACCTTTCTTATGTACCAGCATTAGGTTTCTGTGTGCAACGCAAGAGAGGACGCCAAGGTCGCCTTGACATTCTTGACTTTGTCATAGATGCAGCTTTTTGTAGGCAGCAGTCCTTGATTAAAAGCTGTAGTGTGGGTTATGGGTTTACCCTGTGATGTGGTGGGTGTCATGTTGGCGCTCATTCAAAAAGCTCCTTGGCTTCTCCTTGCACACAGCAGTTTAGGAACACTGCACCTCATCCTCTTAGCCTGGCCTCTCCTGTGGGTTATGGGGCAGACTTCTAATGCCTCCTTCACTGAGCATGTCACTGGCTGGCAGCAGTCTGCTTTCTGTTGTAATTTGTGTAGATATTCATGAAGCTTTGTCTGATTTGACAGAAAACCCTTATTTCCCAGTAGCTGGATTGGGATGTAATTGAGTGTAACTCTAAGTATTATCTTTGTTCCATTTCTTTTGGTGAAACATGCTTTGGTTTCACTAAAAGCTCATTTTTTGTTGTTCTCTAGGAGCGTTCCAGAGACGACGTTTGACCTGCTCGGCGACGTTCACAGCAGCAGTGCGCTCCCCACCAGCAAGGTACAGCTGTTCAGTCTGCTTTTGTTAGTTTGCACTATGTATGAAATATGAGTTCTCATACTGTGTGTTTGTGTGTGTGCGTGTGTGTGCGCAGAGTTCAGGGAAGCTGGAGATGGATCGTGAGAGGGGCATGGTGAAACCCATGATCCGTGCAGAGCAGCCTGACTTCAGCAAGCATGAAGTGAGGTGAGAAAATACAACAGCTTACAACATTTATAGTGAGAAAGTGTTGGGAGGAATGCACTTACAGTATGGTGTAGACTCCATGAAGGGAGTTGTGCGTCTGTCTTTGTGGACTGTTTGTAGGACGCGATTATGTGTAGTAGGGTGTGTATGTATCATTTACAATAACATTATTGGGTTTTTAACAATATAAGAGCTGTCATTATAGAGTGTGTCAAACAATTATTTAACTAAAACACACACACCAAAGAGTTCACGTATTTACCACATCATGTACAAAGGTAGGACAGATTACTGCACATGTGCACTTAGTGCATGCTCCACGCTAGTAAAGGTTTACCATGTATCGACAGTGATGCATTCCAACAAATCTAACGTAAATAGAGGAGTTTGATGTTCTGCGGTACCTCGGTTGTAGTTGTAAAAGTTATTATATATATTAATTGAGTTGTATTGTACAGGAGCTTCTGATTTACAATGGGGAAATGTTCAGATAAATCCATCGTAAGTTAAATGTATAATGAACCAATAAGTTTAATATAATCTGTATTGTATCATAGCTAAGTCTGTAACACATCAACACTTTCATTAACCTACAGTAACCTAAAAGCTTTAGCACAAAAGTGGTAAAATATCTCATGTAATGAACTGAGTGATGGATTGAAAGTGAAGTGAAGGTGAAGAAAATACAAAACACGTACTGTTGGTGAATTGGTGCTAATGCTAAATGCTGCCTGAAAGCCAAGAGACTTCAGTTCCTGTTTTTCTTTCGGTTGGCTGTAATTACTAACCATTTTAGGACCCATGGAGATGTATTTGCACTGAGAATACAGTACTGTAGATGTAACAATAATGAAACAAGATAAACACAGTGGGTATCCTCATTAAGTGATAGCTATTGTTAATCTAAATCACTGTGTACTAAATCATTGATTATGAATTGTGAATCAAGTTTTGGCTGAGACGCGCCATGTGGTTCAACTTGTACAAGTTTAATAAAAGTGCCGTGACAAATTTTTCTAGTCAGAATGAGTCAGGAATCGAGGTACCACTGGGCTTTATCCCCATGTTATACACTGCCAAAGTATTGTCTAATTATTGTTATCAATAAAATCCCAGCAAATAACCAAATAGCATTTTTTTTGTCCGTATCTCTCTCTCACACACACACACACACACACACACACACACACACACACACACACACACACACACACACACACACACACACACACCAAAAGTAGAATCCTTTTAGTGAACATGTGTGTAGACTTCTTATATGAAACAAGTTTGTGTAGTGAAGAGAGAGCATGCAAGTGGACTTAATGTAGTAAGTTAAGGGAACAAGGTTGTATGAAACCAGAGCTGTACCTTGATCATGTAATCCTGCTACCTGAACTCTTAGACCTTCTTCTCCTGATCGTCTCATCCATAATGCAGCAGTACTGCACCCATCTTCATACACTGGACACACACAAACACGCATACACACACTTTTCACAGAGTGAGTGCACTTGACTGGGCTGCAGGATGCTATATGGTCGGAGAGGAGCAGGAGGTCTAGAACGTTGTGTGTCTGTAGACAGTGGTGTGAGCGTGTCTTATGTAAACTGGGTCTCTGACCATTTCTGTCTTTACAGGACCCATGATGGACCCGAGCTCACGCTGCCAGCAAGCATCGAATTCAGAGAGAATTGTAAGTACCACACTGAACCCCACACACTGGCAGATGCTCACGCTCGCCTGTGCACTTGCCAGGTTCGATCAAATGCATGCGAGATCGCCAGAGTGACCTTAGAACACGGAGACTTATTTGCACTAAGAATACAGTACTGTAGATGTAAATATTAAGGGTTAGTGGAGATGCTCACTGAGAGCTATTGTTAATCTGAATCACTGTACAATAATGAATCATGAAGCAAGTTCGGGCTGACTCGAGTCACATGGCTCGGGTAACCGAGCAAACGAGAACCAAGAACAAATCTTACTAGTCAAAATGTGTCAAGAATTCCATGCTGGTTAAGAACAAAGGTACGACTGTAATATAATTTTCTTGGGTACTTTCACAACAACATGCAGGTACAGGGTCTATTCTAGTGAGATTAGTGAGATTTAGTGAGCCATTGTGTAATTCAGTTGGCTGCGTTTATCCTTTGAGCACGCATTCCAAATATACGTTGTGTGACTGGTTCTACCCTGAATTATGTGTAGATTAGAGTGCCAGCCCGTTGACCCACTTCAGAGCTGCCATGCTTTCAGTCGGTGCTTTTTCTGCTACAGCAGTGAGGGGGAAACAATTCAGAGCTCAATTCATGATCAATAATTAAAAGGAGCAAGGCTTAAAATGAACACTATAGCTCACTAGCAAATATGGATTGTTAGTTTTTCAACCTAAGTATTTAATCAGTGAATTCTCCAGAATCAAGTTCTATTCAAGGTCTGTGCAGGTTTACTAACCTCTCTCATTGAAGGTGAATCTAAATTGCCCATAGGTGTGAGTTAGTTGTTAGTTGTGATCCGGATTATACATTACCTGTATAACATCAGACTGTCATGTCGCCTGGACCGGATGTGTGTTTGTGTAGCACCAATTGTCAATTAGTACACCCTGAATGCTTGTCCTCTAACTGAGACAAGGAAGTATTGGTATTTAGTACCAGGCAAGAGTTTGCTGATAACAGTCTCGCCCAATGTTGGCTTTTCTTAATGAATTAAGTAGAAATCTTAAACATATATTTCTGTTTGTACAGTGTAGAAAAGACTTCCTTATGCAGAAAGAACTACAATTGATCTGTGCTGTTCCTAGCTATAGATAAAAAATACCGTTATGCGCCTTTTAATGTCTAACCCATGAACGGTTGTTTGCTTTAACACCTGAGACCTTAAAAATTCTAATAAATTACAATAGGGAAGCAAAATGGGTCTTGGATACTCTGGATTCTGCAGTCGTAAACAGACTCAAAAAGGCAAAGACACTAGATAATCCACGATGTTGATTGACTGTTAAGAAGAACAGCGTCTTATAACAACAATATCCAGAGTTAAAAAACTAATTTTTTATTTATTCATTCACTTTATTATCTGTTTAATCCTGGACAGGGTTGTGTGAGAGTCAGTGCCTACCCGGCAGCATAGAGTGAACAGCATGAACAACCATTGTAGGGCTCATACACGCGCTCATACACTAAGGGGCACTTCAAAGACACCAATTGACCTAATGCCCACATCTCTAGACTGTGGGAAGTAACTGAAGTTCACAGAGTAAACCATTACAGACACAGGGAGAACATGCACACAGTACCAAGTACCAAGAAAGCTCCACCTGTGGATCGAGCCCAGGAACTTCTCACTGTGAAATGGCAGTGCTGCCACCATAGATTTTTATTTCTTGTTTTAATTTACTATAATCTTTCCGACTCTGTCATTAAAGTGAATGATCGTTGACCACTATGTCAGATTCTCTGTTACGGGATAACCTGAGAATGGACCATTAGGCTGTGTGTAATGGTGGCTTCTGTCCTTATGCAGCTGAAGATGCTTTCCTGTCAGCCATCATCAACTACACAAACAGCTCCACCGTCCACTTTAAACTCTCCCCCACCTACGTGCTGTACATGACCTGCCGCTACGTGCTATCCAGCCACTACCGGCCCGACATCAGTCCATCAGAGCGCACCCACAAGGTCATCGCCATTGTCAATAAGATGGTGAGCATGATGGAAGGAGTGATCCAGGTGAGTAACAGCTATCTTTAAATGACCTTTAAAAAGCTACTTTGCAGTTTGCTCAGTGACAATAAACTGGTTTTCAGGCAAAAATCTACATTTCCTCTGAGTCTGCTCTATACTGTATATAAAGTACTGTGGCATATTGTACAATGTAATATAGAAATCGTAGTCATTCCATATGTTTTAAATGATGTTATGCTTATTCTTTTAGTGGTCACTTGTAGTGCAATTTTTGTCGCTCAAAAATTACAGGCTGTGGGCCATCTGTTTCTCTACATACTTTGTTTGTCCCCTTTTCTCTTCTTATTGGTCAGGACCCTCACAGGACCCCACATGTCGTGGATCATTCTCAGCACTCCACTGACACTGGTGGTGGATCTGCTGTGTTAGTGTGTGTTATTGATCTGAGTGAATCAGGTACAGCAGTGCTGCTGGAGTTCCAAATCACCTCAGTGTCACTGCTGGACTGAAAATAGTCCACCAACCAGAAATGTCTGGCCTATAAACAACCTGTGAGCACTGTGCAACTACAGATGCTCTACTGCTTCTAACATCACTGCCTCTCAGCAAGAAGGTCCTGGGTTAAATTCCAGGGCTGAGTGGCCTGGGTCTTTTCTGTGTGGAATCTGCATGTCCTCCCTGTGTCTGTGGTTTTACTCTGGGTTCTCCAGTTTCCTCCCACAGTCCAAAGACATGTGTAGGTTAATCGATTACTCCAACTTGGCATTGACGTGTATGTGTAGATAGTCTAGTAGTGTCTAATAGAGTGCACAGTGGGTGAACAATGTTTTAAAACTCCAGCAGCACTGCTGTGTCTGATCCACACATACCAGCTCAACACAAACTAACAGTGCTGAAAATGATTTACCACCCAAACACACTGCTCACAATAATGAAAAGGTTTCATTTTGGAGTATCCCCTGATTTTTGCGAGCAGTATAATACCTGAAATTCATGTGGGGTCTGGACCATTAGAGAACAGAGTCAAGAGGACAAGCAAAGAATGTAGAGAAACAGATGGTACTAGTACTAGTAAGAAGTACTAGTGTAGTGACCACTAAATGCTCACACGAAAAAGCAAAATATAAACTGAAAAATACAGATTGCTTTTTGCACAGTACAAGGACCTTGCATACCCCTTAGAAACGGGGAGCGTCTAAATTAAACTGAATTAGTGAATCTTTTTAATACCGCAAATGCTACACATTGAGAAGAGGCAACCTCAGAACATGCTCCTCTCAAGTGGCTACGTTAGTGAGGAAAAGTGTATGTTTTTGCCTGAGTGTTGATGTTAAGAGCTAAACATGTTCAGGTTGATCTTGCAGGTCAGCTGTGTTTGGTTCGGCTCTGATCTAACATGCCTGCCTTTGCGAGTGTCTGAAAATGCACAGGCAGCTATGGTGGATTAGATGTGGAACCAAACCCTGCATGGTATTGAGTATCCGTGTTTGATGTTTAGTCCGCTGTAGTTGTAGTTGTGGTAGCAGCTCCAGTGGGTGTAGTGTTTCAGGCATGGCCTACATCACATTACCTTTAGCGACGCAGATCCTTTTTGTGTGTGTGTGTGTGTGTGTGTGTGTGTGTGTGTGTGTGTGTGTGTGTGTGTGTGTGTGTGTGTGTGTG
>JAUZST010072723.1:0-21588 GCA_034779995.1 Parotocinclus haroldoi
TCCCTCCTTTACCTGTCCCTCCTTTACCTTTACCTGTCCTTCCTTTACCTGTCCCACATTTACCTTTACCTGTCCCTATATTACATGTCCCTCCTTTACCTTTACCTGTCCCACCTTTACCTTTACCTGTCCCTTCTTTACCTGTCCCACCTTTACCTTTACCTGTCCCTCCTTTACCTTTACCTGTCCCTCCTTTACCTTTACCTGTCCCTTCTTTACCTGTCCCACCTTTACCCTTTACCTGTCCCTCCTTTACCTTTACCTGTCCCTCCTTTACCTTTACCTGTCCCTCTTTTACCTTTACCTGTCCCACCTTTACCTTTACCTGTCCCTTCATTACATGTCCCTCCTTTACCTTTACCTGTCCCTTCTTTACCTTTACCTGTCCCTCTTTTACCTTTACCTGTCTCACCTTTACCTTTACCTGTCCCTCCTTTACCTTTACCTGTCCCTCTTTTACCTTTACATGTCCCTCCTTTACCTTTACCTGTCCCTCTTTTACCTTTACATGTCCCTCCTTTACCTTTAACTGTCCCTCTTTTACCTTTACCTGTCCCTCCTTTACATGTCCCTCCTTTACCTTTACCTGTCCCTCCTTTACCTTTAACTGTCCCTCTTTTACCTTTACCTGTCCTTCCTTTACATGTCCCTCCTTTACCTTTACCTGTCCCTCTTTTACCTTTACATGTCCCTCCTTTACCTTTACCTGTCCCTCCTTTACCTTTACCTGTCCCTCTTTTACCTTTACCTGTCCCTTCTTTACCTTTACCTGTCCCTCTTTTACCTTTACCTGCACCCCCTACACCTTTTCCATCTTTTCTCTCCTCCTTTACCATTACTTTATCTTAGCTCCTCCTCCATGGTTATTTGCACGTCATCCACCTTTACCTGCTCCAGATTTACCTGCTCCTTTCGCCTCCACCTTTTACCTTCATTTGCTCCTCCTTCCCCTCTACTGTTCCTTCCTTAAACTTTAAACCTACCCTCCTCGTTTCTCCCTTGTTCCTCTAGCCCTATTTCTTGCTTCCAATCCCAATTATGATTATTTTTTTACTTTTTAAACTTTCTCCTCCTCTTCCAGTTCTTCCAGGAATCAGGATTTGAGAGTTTAATGCAGAATAATGAGTTGAAGCTGAAATCATCACTCCTGGGGAGACCCCGGCTGCCCCCGTGAGACTCTCTGATTAATGTCCTAATAAAGCAGCGTCGCTGGGGATCATGGGACTTGTGGTTCACGTGAGGGCACGGGAGGGGCAGGACCGGGCCTCTGAAGTAGGTGAGATCTCCAGCTTCAGCTGGACTCAGAATGAGAGTCATTTTTCAGAGAGCTCCTCGGGTGTAGCGCTGTCCCGTACCCTGTTATTAAATAAAGAAAATACAATAATAAGTAGGAGAGCAGAGGCGGGGCGATGCCAACGCTGATGATGATGAAGAGCCGGTGGTTTAGTCTCAAACTGCGCCAACCTGAGGGGTTCTGTTTGCGAGAGAGACGTGGTGGATAAACACTAAATTAATCATGTTTGCTCAGGAGCCAAATTTGCTTATGGAGGCACATGATGGCATGAAATATTAACGGCTTTGTGTAAGGAGGAGGAACAAATGTACAAAGTCTCTCGCATCACAGCCTGGAGTCTGGAGCGAGGTGGTGACGAAGAAAAGTGAAGATGTTCCGAAATAAAGTCACTACGAGCTGTTAACCCTCATATCAAGAACTGCAGTCGAATAAAACGGCCAAAAGCACAAAGTAAGTCGTTCTTTAAATAGAAGACAAAAAATCATTTGGCATTATTCTTGGGCACCAAGCCCTCAGTCTTTCCCATGCCAGTCCCTCCAGGAACTTTTTATTGACAAATACATCCAATCAAACAGTGTTACTCTTCTTCTATAAGACTGATGGACTGTAATTCTCCTCTCATTCTGGATAGGATCTTCTGGGTCAAATCCGGAATAATGGAAACCCTTTCCAGAGCTTGGACTTGATCCCAGGTTCCACCCTCTTTTAGAGGACTGACCCCGGGTTCTCGTGATTGGGATCTGGGGAGATACCTGCACATGGACACAGCATTTCAACGTTTTGTTTACCTACTTCCACACACGAATGTTCTCAAAAGGCTTCACTGTCGGAATGACACATGACCCATGGTCCCCCTCACCTTTTCTTTTCTGGACAATCATGTTTGCAGATGTCCCAAACTGTCCCAAACTGTCCCAAAGTCTAAAGGGGACTTCACCCTATACAGTCCAATCCCTATACTTTCTTCAGAATTCCAGTCTGTTCATGTTTTTCTTGGAGAGAAGTTTCTTTTTGTTGCTCTTCTTGACGCCAAGCCGTTCTCCAAAATCCTTTTATCTCGCTATGGGTTCAGATGCCCTCACGCCTGCCCTCTGCCATTCCTGAGCAAGCTCTGTACTGGTTCTGACCCGATCTCGTGGCTGCATCCTCTTTAGGGGTCCGGATGCTTGCTTGACTTTCTTGGCCTCCCTGAATCTTTCTTCGCTGGAGTTCTTGATGTTTTGATAAATGGTTGATCGGGGTTCTCTCTTATATGCAGTAACGCCCTTACCTGATGTAAGGTAACGATGACTGGTAGATATGACTTGAAGGTAACCATGGTTACAGTAGGAAACAAACTTAACCACTGCCCTTTCAAAGCAGCTTTCTGCTCTTTTACTGAGCATGTCTAACGAACGTGTGCCATTCTCAAACCTGTAAGTAGCACTGGACACAAAAACGTGGGGGCGGGGGTGGGGGGGGGACTAATATACATTCCTTTATTACAACTGAACGCACCTATGGTGACAGTGTCAAGGTAAAACTTGGCGTTCAGGAACGTAGCAGAATTCTGCTACGTCTTCGTCTTGTTATTTATTTGTCTTGTAAGGCGTGCGGTCCCACGCAGTGCACCTGAGTTTCGAACCTGATCCACAGGCAGCCGACAGCGCCCAGCACCTGCACCACCGCCCGTCATGGCCTGTACTCGTTAAGAGGGCCGTCCATTCATCTTACTGACGCTAATTACGCACCAAAAGAGTCCTAAACAAACGAGGCGTTCCATAAACGCGTTATCCGACACCCCACCACACGCTCTAACCTCGTTAGCCAATATTTTCAGAGGTAAACGAGTTGGACGGGAACCGATCTGACCCCCAAGTGCCGACCTCACGCTGAGCCCAGGCACTTAACGGATCCATCACAGCGTTACGTGGGGGGTGTCGAGGGGGCCGAGGAGGCACGGCCTAGGGTGTTTAAGGCACAGTTTTATTGTCCATCACTCCTCCTGAACCAGCCCGGCTCGTTAGAACCCCAGCTTGAGGTCAGAGGTCGCCTGAGGGATAAAGAATGCCGCACAAGCCCACTTACAGGACCCCTCGCCGAGCCAGACGACCCAAACGCGGAACGGATCCGCCTAGACAATCGCATTCCTCACAATTAGCGCCGCTCGGTGACAGGGACCCGGGTGAGAGCGCCACGCCACGAGAGAAGCTCTGATTGGGTTATCAGTCCTCTCTGTGCCATGCAAATGCGAACGCAAGGGATTGTGGGATGCAGCGGCAAGAGTCCAGCAGAGACGTGCAGGTGCAAATCAGTCTGGCCAATCAAAAGCTAAATCCAGGGTGTCCACAGGTCTTCCCAAGTCACCTTTAATAGACTTTGTGTGATTTGAATACACTTTGATACCACGATTGGTTCCTCAGCCTTCTTCGTTTAAACTCACAACTTTAAACTTCCAGTCAGAGTCCGTTACCTTTTAGGTCACTGACAGGTCAGGATGCTCTACTGTAAATAGTTCCTCATGCTCCCAGGACCACCCTCTCACAAGTTGAGCCTTGGCATTGTGACCCTGGAATGTGCCATCAGCTAACCGTCGACCTGGCCAACCGAAGCAACCTCAGGTCATGACACGGCAGCCTCCAGAGCCTGGTACACTTGGCACTATTCACGACGGGTCCTTTCTTACTCTGTTGTGCCCATGCCTCTATATAGGGTCAATCTGGACCACAAAACATTTCCATTGCTCCAGAGTCCAATCTTTATGCTCTCCGAAGCCTTTTTTTTCCCTCATGATCTTCACTAACTGTTGCTTTTCCAGTGAACACACGGATGTTTGGTGCCAACCCTGTAGGTTCTTGTGGCATCATGTGTGTAGAAATGCTTCTACTGTCTGTTTTTTTTTTACCATCGAAAAGTAATATTATTTATCATGAGTAACGCATGCGGTCCTGGTGCAGGGCGTCCACCACCGGAGCATCCTCCTCGATCTACAGCCAATCAGGACCGAGAAGGAACCTTCAGCAAACCACCAAACATCCCAGAGAGGTCAGGACAGAGAGGATCAGGGAGCCCGTTGTTAAACCGTGCCGAGTAGAGCTGTGTTTTGGCGCCACCTACTGGAAAAACCATCGGTGTTACAGCAGCTGAGTATCTTCAGCGCGTGCCCCGGTAGCTTCTCCAGTCTTTAGTGTTTATTCTCACTCGGGGGCCTTGATGTGCTCCTCCCGAATCTCTTAAATTGCTCACCTAGAGTGGGTAAGTCTCAAAATCTTGGTGAGCTCTTAGGATCTTAGAATCCAGCTCGTCTACTTCGTTCACAGGAAGCAGGACTTCTTGTAGTTCCTAGAATTAAAAAAGCAACAGCAGGGGGGAAAAGCTTTCTCTCCCTTTAGCTGTGCTGCTATAGTAGTGCTGCCGGAGTATCATGCTGCACATGGTATCAGTGATGGATAACAGACTCTGTGCTCCTAACCCATAACTAACTACATTTTCTCTTTTCTCTCTGACAGCTGATGTTCCGGTACCAGTTCCAGCACCACACACTTAGATGTTCCTCCAGCTCAGCATCACCTTTACTGGTCTCCATCACCAGAACCCAGTCAAACCAGAGCGCAGGAACTCCCTCAGTCACCAAGAGACTATGTGCCTCCAAGGACCGCCCACTGGGGACTGATTTTATAATCCATTTTGTTACTTATTTTATGACTAACTTAAATATTAATATTGATTTAAATTATATGATTTACTTCATTTTACTGTTAATTTATTTTACTTTTAAATATTTACTTAATTACCATCTAGGCCACCCGTGGAGGGCGGGTCCCTTTTTGAGTCTTGGTTCCTCCCAAGGTTTCTTCCTTCGACTTTCAGGAATTTTCCCATAAAAAAAAGACGTAACCCGTTACGCTCAGTACAGCGCCCTCTGCTGGACTAAATAACTGATTTTGGCAATTTAATCGCACGTTGAGGTGAAAAGGCTACGGCGCCCCCTGCAGGATTAAATAACTCCATCCACCCATCCTTTATCATGCGCTTAAGCCACACGGGGTCGCCAGTGCCCACCTGGCAACTCTGGGCGAAAGGGCAGAACCAACCCTAGCCGGGGTTAGATATTTCGATTCTAATAACAGATTCATAAAAACAGCTACGATAAAGCCACAGCTCCCTCTGCTGGCTCAAATGTTGAACTTCATTAACTATTCGTTAAGACCGGTGATAACCCCGTGGCGGGTCTCGGGTGGGCGTCCCTGCTCGTGCTGCCGGATTCATTTTGAACGTTTGAAATTTGATCTTCTGTTTATTAACCAAATCTGAACATCCATACAGAAACGGTGCAGGGAGATAAAAACAAACCACGAAGCATCAGTTATTAAGAATAAATGAACCAAAACGACTGATCTGTTATTCTATTCATTAAAAAAAAAAACAACAACAACATTAAACATTAAAACCTATTCTATAATATGACCCACAGCTCTGGTGGCTAGACGAGAGACGCTGAGCTAATCACAGGAAGTGACATGTCTTATGGCAGCATAATCACATGATCCCTCCTCCTCCTTTATGAAGATCATTCTTGGACCTGCATCAGCAGATTTGGTGGTTTTGGGGAGAAAACTGACCGAGGCATAAGTGGGACCTTCATCAGAGGGGATTGTGGGTCGTTGAGCAGTAGCATAAACAGCTTGGGATGTATCAGAGGGGATTGTGGGTCGTTGAGCAGTAGCATACACTGGTAACGTAGCAGTATCTGATCCAGAAAGCCGTCTGGTGTCTTTTTTCTCTTCATAATCGCAGACAGGAAGAGGAACCTGATGGCGAAAAGGAACGCTTGGTTTGACATTTCCATGGTAACAGATGGGGTTTCGGTATCAGCAAAGAACTGCTTTAAAATCCCAAACTCAGAACTCACCTCAGGTTTGGATCCTGATCCTGGACCGGAACTCTTATGAACAGAAACTGAAAGAAACAAACCCGAAACATCACTGCTTTATTCCTAAACTTCCTGAATAAAAAAAAACCAACAACATCTCATCCACCAATAGCACGGCCTCATGGTTTAGGGTCATTAGGGGGCACACCTGACCCCGATAGAAAAAGGTCATTTGACTGACCTGAGGAATCTTTAAAATGTGGGAGGAGCTCCGTATTACTATCTAATATTATTCTCAATCAGTTTTTCCTTTTCATGAAAAGGTTCTGTGCTGCTCAGAATCCAAAAACGAATTAATTCTTAATCAGGACGCCAGGTTAATTCCTTACACGAACCAGAAGGGTTAGGGTTCAAACCCCACCTCTTCCAAGCTGCCACTTTTGGGTCCTTGAGCAAGTCCCTTAACCCACAATTGCTTAGACTGTAAGACCGTATTGATTCGTAGCCACCATGGCTGACCTTGTCCGTTTGTGATGCTGTTATTACAGTAGATTATCAGTCAAAGCCCAGAACATTTGTTCTACCTCCACGCTTGAGCAGAGTTTGAACCGCGATTTGGTAAAAAGGTACCAGAAAGATTTCACAAAGCTGGTTTAAACGCTCCTGCAATTGTGCGTGGAGCTCAAGCGGGAGATCGAGTGGTTCTGTTTAAAAATGGTTGTTGTGTAAGTGTATGGTGTCAGGGTGGTCTTGTGCTGGCGTTACCTTGGTTCTTGCGTCTCTTGGCGAGAATCCCAGCGATGAATGAGATTCCAATCAGAAGCCCCACCAGACCTACAGACACAGTGATGGGAGTGGAAACTGGAAATGCTGGAAGAGAAACACAATAGAAGGAGTCAGTCCCACTGAAACGTTCTACTGATCATTCAGAAGAATCCGATCTCAATCATCCATCCACGGAGTTCCATTATGGGGAATCACCTGCTGCAGGAGAAGGTGGTGTTCGGAGAAGCAGATCAGTGGAGGAAGATGATGATGAAGGTTGTGTTGGTACTGCTGGTGAACCTGGATGTGAATTTAAAGTACAGGAGTGTTTAGTTTGTTAGATGTTGAACGACGATCAGTTTAATCGTCACTACATGATTTGACATCACATAACTGAACATAAAGCATTTACTCACGTTTCTAGCTCTAGCACAGTTTGTTGTTCCTAGCCGCTTTATTTCTTAGTTTATCATTATTCTATCTATTATTTAATTGAGCAATGTTTAAACACTTCCTGTTACCGGATTCTTTTTTTTCTGCCGTGAATCGATTTTTAGAAAGTTTACGGGTGATTGGCTTATCATGTGTTTGTTTATTAGCCGTTAGTGAATCTCTGGATTCCAGTCCATTTAACCTCTTCTTCGTCGTTTTTAGAGCTGTTTCCCATTTTCTTTTTGCAGGTAACTGTCACGGTGACTTTTTACTGATTTTCCATCGGCGATTTACTCTACACTGCTCGACACAACCCATAACCTCACCCACACCCAAGTACATTTAATTGATTATTATAGTAGCAGTAACATGGCTTCTGTTGTGCGTGTTCTTTGTGCTGAGTGCGGCATGCTATGCTTTAGCTATCCTTCTTCCGTCATTAGTGTATAATTTGTTTGTGATAGGTGTACGCTTGTAGCTAGTCGGACGGAGAAGATCGTAGTGTTAGAGGCGTGCCTCCAGACATTAGAGAAGGCTAGCTCAGATTCTAGCTTAGCAAATCTGGACATTACGGGAGCGCCCCTTGCAGCAGGGCAAGTGTATGACGGTACGGCTACGTAGTCATACAGCGAGCCCACCAGAGCACCACTCTTTACCTGTTTACTTATCTAACAGGTTTATCCTCCTCAGTGAAACACCCACTGAGCTCTGGTAATAAGTGACTCTATTTTGTGACACATAAAACTAGCTACCCTTTTAGGGACACCAGCAGCTAGTGTTACATGTATCCTGGGAGCCAGAGCGCCGGACATAATAGGGAACCTTAGTGAGCTTCAGAGCCGTAGATTCTCTAGGATTATTATTCATGTAAGGAACTGCGGTAGCCTAGTGGTTAAGGTACTGGACTCTGGACCAATACTGACCCTTGTTTTCTGTCTAATTACAGACCAATTTCCCCGCCAAAATTTTAGAAAAAGCTGTCTATCAGCGGCTCTGTAGTTATCTCCAAAGTAACGGTATTTAAGAAGAATTTCTGTCAGGATTAGGGACTCATCATAGTACTGAAACAGCATTAATTAGGGTACTTAATGATCTATTCGCATCATCAGATAATAGATGTGTTTCTTTTCTTGTTCTATCCACTTGCCCCTGCCGCCCTAGGCTTGCTCCATCTGGAATTGTCCTTCTAAAATAATATAATATTGTAAAGCTGCTTTGGGACAATGCTCTATTGTAAAAAATGCTACATAAATAAATTTGACTTGACTGGACTTGAAATAGGAGGACCTAAAACAAACAAAAAATACCTGTCTGCTAACCTTAAAGATAAACAGCATTTTGTAACATACGGTATATAAGGAAACAGGAAAGGGTTACGTTTTGTCTGAGCATGCATGGGGTGAAATTAGGTTAGTCCTGTAAATGGATTAAAGGGGGTGTCTGTCAGTCTTGTCTGTTTAGGGAGGCTGCCTGGAACAGCTAGCTTATGTTATTCCTATGGGGAGGCTTTTGATTTTTTTTTCACAGTTAGAGAGGTTGAAGAACTGATAAGATCTTAACATATGGTCTTAAGATAAGGACTGTGCTGGGCTAGTGGTTATGGTACTGGACTATAGACCAGAAGGTCCAGGGTTCAAATTCCACCTGAGCAAGGCCCTTAACACACAATTGCTTGGATTATAAGACTGTATGAATTGTAAGTCGCCCTAGATAAGAGCGTCTGCTAAATGCCATAAATGTACGTTATATTAGGTCCTCTTTTAGTATGTTCTGTTTTGTTTTTTCTGATAAAGCACTAATGAAGATTTACTCACCTTCTCTTACATTCAGCATCAGATAAGTGGAGATCTGTATTAGATCCGATACAATAACAATACACCAGTATGTTCCAGTATCCTCTATAACCAGCTCTCTGATAATCACACTGAAGAATCCTGCACTACTGTCATCATGAACTGATAATCTGCTTTTGTGTTTCCATTCACTGTTTGGTTCGGCTTTTATTCTATCAAAGCACCAATGATTTAATCCAATCCTACAAAAATATTTGATATTTTTTGCGTATTTATGATCATATCTGCACTTCATGTTGATTTCTTCTCCTGCCTGTGCAGTCATCTCTGTAGAGCCCCAAATCCCTACAAAACACAACATACAAACATCATACAATATAAAAATGGGTAACATTTCGGGTAAAATATCTGATTTCACACGTTTATGAACGCTCCACCCACTCCCTCAGATCTGTTCGAGTGTGGAACAGAAACTTTGTCGTCGTATCACAGAACACATTTCGTTTCTTACGCTCAGCTCTGTAACTCTTGGTGACTCTTCTTTTATTTCATCGTTAGAGCTATTAGGATGTTTTTTTTATTGTTTTTGATTCTGCATTTCTTCACTATGTGGCCAAAAGTATGTGGACACCCGACCAACCCCGGCCCAAAAAAATAACGCTCTATCCACACCAACCAAAAACCCGACAACGCTTGTAAAATAGCTTTTAAAATTCGTTTTAATTGACTTTTAAACAGTGCTTTATGCTGACGGTAACATGTTTGTTCTTTAGGAAAATAAACAGATACAGTGATGAAACAAACTCACCTTCCTTTACTGTTATGTCCACTGGGTTGTAGATGTCCTCCATGAAACCCCTATCAATTCCACATTGGTACATTCCAGAATCCTTTACATTGAGATTTCTGATCTGCACAGTGAACTGTGTATTGCTGATGTCATCATACAGAGAGAATCTTCCTTCACTAAACCATTTCTTTTTAATTCCTGTCTTTATTTTATCGTCACAGCCTGGCCATGAACCTTTACAGAAATATTTCTCCTCCTGTTCGTATCCTTTATCATATTTGCACCCGATGAAGATTCCTCCTCCTGAATATCCTGTTACTTCCGTTAAAGCTCCGCCCTCTAACAAAAAGGCAGATCTGCACGTGAGCAAAAGCTTCCTACATTTAACACTGCTGCTGATAGTGATGAGAATGTAGGAGGGCATTTACTTACCTGAGATCAGATAGAGGGTGAAGATCAGGAGGATCTTCATTCTGAGTTCCCACTCACAGATCTCCAGACCCAGACTCCCCTTCCGAAACCGATTAAAGTTCTGTTCTTTTACACTCCGTTATGGCCTCTGGCCTCCTCTATCATTCGGTCCTTTCTTTATCTGCTGCTTAAGGACGTTTTGTAATTTTAGGTTCCTCTTCTAGTTTATCGTAAAGAGTGTTGCAAACCAATCAGGAAGTATGTGGGGAGGTTTGCGTGCAAAGCTGCAGTATGTTACATTTAAATTACTCTCTGACCCTGAATTGAACAAACAGTTTGTTAAATTGTTAACACTCTTACTATTCTAAAAAAAACATGTAAATAATTACAGGCGTGGTCTGATTAGACACTGTGTCTTACCATAACAGGGCATGAAAGTACCTCTCCCAAGGTCCTATAAAAAAGGCTACTTTCAGGTAGTGTATTTCTTGTTAAGAGATCATTGATGGCTATATATACCTCATTAGTACTTTGGCAGTACGCTAGCTAGCTTGATGGCCTGAACAAGGGGTGGAGTGTACTAATTCCAGGACACTGGTGCGTAATGTAATAAATGGCAGTGAAATTGAAACAACTAAAAAATAAGGACCAACGAGCTTGTCTGGTGTTCAGGCTTTTAGTCACATATTCAATATTGCGGTGATTGGTGAAAACAAAGAAAGGCTGTCTAGCCCCCTTTAGCCAGTGCCTCCATTCTTCAAAGGCTCCATTACTTTATTGTTCGGGTGGAACACCTGAGCGTTGGGACAATATTTCTCCTACACCAGTATCCGATGCATCTACTTTTACCTCAAATGGTTTGGACCTGTTAACACTAAGCACTAACCTTATCGGGGTTCTTACTGACACCTCCTAGCTGGATATTGTTCCCCAAACAGTACACCTCTTGGATGTGAGATTTACATTTTTCTGCCTTTTCTGCTCGAGGAGTCTATCTAGAACTGCTCTGATATGAGTGACGTGCTCCTCAAGGGAGGAAGAGAAGATCAGAATTTCATTGATTAAAACAAGTAGCCACTTGTCTCTTATGTCCCAAAGGGCCTTGTTTATTAAGGCTTGGCAGGTTGAGGGTGCGACAGAGAGATTATATGGCATCCCAAAGTACTCGTAATGCCCCCTAGTGGTTACGAAGGCAGTTTCCCATTCATCTCCTTGCCTCCAGGAAATAAGGGGGTCATGTTGAGCCAATTATGGGTATCCCAGAATCACACTGTAAGAAGTGCTGGTTTACTCCACCCACTGCTGGCCGCCACTGTGTATAACTAGCCGCAGAACAGCTGCATTGTTTAAGTTCGCACAGTGTAGAAACCACCTCTTTTCCGGGATCTGGTTGATCAAAGACAGTTGCACTGGAACGTTGCAAATACTGCGTTGCACGTGCTCAGGTGTCCCCAACAATATTTCTCACGTATCCCCAAATGTTCCAAACCCACGAGTCGTTTGAATCATTCAGTAGCAGATGTTGAACTGAATTTTAATTTATTAATTAACTGTTAATGTAAGGACCAGATGGGGATATACTGTAGCTAATAAGTGTTTTAGCAACTTTGGCAGATTGAAAATCGATGAAAAAGATGATCAAATTCAGTCTCAAAGCAACATGTGATTGTATTAGTTAATTTGTTTGTTTATTTATTTCAAAATCACACTGGCAGCTTGGTCGTCGATGCACTTTTTAAGTCATTTTTAGGTCGTTGAAACCAAGTCGAAATAACAAATTAATTAAAGGGAAAGATGAAGCAGGTTCCGGATGCAAGAGATCAAAAAAATGGACATAAATGTAATTTTAAAGGGTAAATAAAAAGCAATGGCGCGGATACACCAGAGAGTAATGAACCCGGTGTTCAATTTGAGTTCAGCGTTTAATTGAGGATGCGATCGATTGTGACAAAGGATCAACGTAACCACATTAGCTCATTCATTTATCAGATTAGATTTACTTTACAATTACTGAATTTGAAACATATTTTGCCCTCATTTACTGATATTTTATAAACGCACTCTTTATTTGTTTGCATCTTGCACAGAAATGTGGCGTGACTCCTGTGGGATTGTGGGTATTTACAGCCGAGTGTTGCATCTTCTCCTGCATGGACAGTCTCATGGATGATCCTCCCATAGTTTATTAGATCTGTTAATCACACAAGGACAATAAATCATTAATGTAGATTCCGCGGTTTTTCCTTGGGAACTAAAAGCGAATCTGGTTCGAGATTCTGCATTGTGCAAATGCCCAGGATTTGGCACCAAACCGAAACACTTTTGGGTAAAATTCAAGCTCCTCAGATAACTGCGCTCTACTAAAATACCCGGCCATACTGTAAATACAGCAGGAAATACATCACGCTGCCACATAAAAGACAGTTGTGTGTGTTCAGAAACCTTTCAAGCAGCCCAGTAAATAGCGGTCCTCTAAACATCCTCCCAATATTCTTATTAGGCAGGTCATTAATAAACGCTCCACCCACTCCCTCAGATCTGTTCGAGTGTGGAACAGAAACTTTGTCGTCGTATCACAGAACACATTTCGTTTCTTACGCTCAGCTCTGTAACTCTTGGTGACTCTTCTTTTATTTCATCGTTAGAGCTTTTAGGATGTTTTTTTTTGTTTTTGATTCTGCATTTCTTCACTACGTGGCCAAAAGTATGTGGACACCCGACCAAAAATATAAACGTGACTAAGGTATTAGGCCTCTGGGGTCAGCTCGTGAAAAAATGGGAGCAAAAGCAAAAGTGTTGTGTTTATATTAGAAAGGAATTTCCTGATTTTATACTGAGATGATCTCACCCACGGCATTATTATCTGGCGGAGATCTTCCAGTATTCATAGTTCTTTAAAGAAAAGGTACTGGCGTCATGCGGCCAGGAGGGGGCGCTGAACTTATTGGCAAGACTTTATCAAAACGACACGCCTCTCATTGTGACACATAAATGTGGTTTCAAAAGCGAAATAAAAATCTCCCAAAACACTACAAAGATCCTGAGATGCCCGCGTTCTCCCCAGCCGTATTTCCAAAACATTTTTGGAGGTCCAGGTTGGACCATTCGAGGTGCAAAGCTTAGAACAACAGAGATTTAAGGTAAACGCCTTGCATCAAAACTCAAACAAAAGAAGGATGCCGAAGCAAAGCAGAGATTCCAGAAGCAACAGACCCATGCTGCAAAAAAAATAAAATAAATGAAAGCAAAGACTGAAGAAAATCGTACAAAAAAAATAATTAAAAAATACAAATATCAGATAACAAGGAGAAAGAGTAAGCAAGTGCATTTTAAACAAACGTATATTTTTGGTTAGGTATTTGTGCCAACTTCAGTTTTAATATTCTGCTTTCGGATCGTACTATTAAGTGTGGAATTTTTTGTCGCAGCATGAACTCGATAGGTTCCAGACCCTCCATTTGACCCTGGGCAGGTCCGGGTAAACAGGAACCGTTGAGAAACCCTAGAGATGAAAAGAATGCACGCACAGGAACGGTGTGAGATTGGGTTTTGTTTTTGTTTTTAATTCATTCCCCTCCTTTTTTGACAACTCAAATCATCAGATCTGCTTTATATTTACAAAGTGCGGGGGTGGGGGGTGGGGGGGGCTGCAGGGCGAGACAGGGTTCAAGAAAACGAGAGCGCCCTCTGCTGCTGAAATAAAGCAATGTGGTTGAGAGAGGGATCCACGTTCGGTCTTTCGCCGTCGCCCCCCCCCAACCCCCCCGACTCAGAATGCAATAATAATAAGCTCTGGAATAACGAATGCATTGAAAACGCTATTGCTTTAAAACCATGCGAGATCAAGGAGAAAATCCACCGTCGCAGAGGATGGAGTTTGCATCGTGATGCACAAACCGAGAAGAGAGAAAGCAAAACCAGTTAAAGTCCAACGAAAGTAAAGGAAAATATACTCTCATTTAGATTTCTATAGATCTCCATATATATATATATATATATTTGATATAAAGATAACTCCCATGATTTAAATAGTAGGTTTTAAGAAAAGCTCTGTCCAGGATTTTATCATAACAAAATAGGCAGTATACTCAGGGTTAAATACTCGTTCAAATCTCAGTACACCTCCAGCTCATGGCGGATTCCCGTTTCGAAGTGTATTATAATCTGGATTTCGGATAAAACCTCAGTGGCCAGGTTGAACGCCGACATAACGGAACATAAACGCGGCTCGATACACGTCGAATAAAAACTCGAGAACAACAGAAACTGGAACAGAACCGCCCGAAACATGCGTTTAGTGCCGAAACGTGCAACGTGTCGCTTAGTGAACGTATATAGCGTGTCCGCTAACGAAGTGGTCACTCGATTAAAAAAAAAAAAAGCCGAAGGTGAATCACGTGAGCTCCTTTAAACAGGAAGGAAGCTCTGTTGTGTGTGAGGAGCAGATCAGATCAGGTGTAGATCTTCTCCCTGAAGGCGGGAAGCTCTTCCCGGACCATCCATGTTAGCTGCACACGTCCCGAAGCAGCACGGTCACCGAGAGGCCTGGGCGCCGTTTAACAGCGCGCCATGTTGGTAGCAAAAAGGATAAATATCGAAGGAAGAACCGTTGAGATTCTCGGCCGCCTCACAACTTCTCCTTGGCTGGAACCCAGATGTACGGTCCAGACTGATCCTCGATGATTTGTTTAACCTGGCTGTAGATCTCCTCCAGAGTGTCGCCTTGTACAATGGCTGAAACGAGACAGAACGTTAGAGGGACACGGCACGGCAGGGTTTCTTACATTTCGTTTCACGTTTCTTCCACACCTGCCAAAAAAAAGTTGGCACGGCTCAATTTAGGGCTAGTAATGAGTTAAATGATCAGAGGAACTCCCTCCGGTTTATCACCAAATGTTTATAAATGATGAGATAAACGGGAAGGGATTTACTGCAGATATTTCCGTCTCTACAGACCATAATATCGTTACACGATTCAGAATCTGGAGGAATATCAGTCCTAAAAAGCCTAAACGGAAGAGTGATCTCTCTCCCCTCCCTCAGAACCGTCGTTAATCCGTATCTGATAGGAGCACGTGGGTAATTACTTTATCCCACCTTTATCAAGCTCTACCAATCCAGATTTACGTTCACAAATACCGCTTATAGCTTTACTGTACCAAAAACAAGCCTCCACGTCCGGAAGCTCCGCCCACTTCTCTGGGCTCGGGGGCTTCTACGATGGAGCATCACCATTGTGATTTGGGATTGTGCTCAGACCCATCAGAATCACAGAGCTTTAAGGGACCAAAGATGAAAAAAGGAGGAACAAGTGCAAAAGCCAGGGTCCATCACGGTACGGGGTCGGGTCCGGACCCTAGGTAAAGGTCATTTACACTTCTGTGATGCAGCATTAATGCAGAAAAGTACACGCAAACAAAACCACATGCTGCACACGTTAGAAAGGCATGACTGTGGACGGAGAGGTTACGGGTACTGGACCGGACCCTCTGCCGTCCTGACCCGTCCCCGACAGAGAACACGTGGAGGATTTATAAAGGAAAAACAACAACAACCACGGCCCTGAGCTGTTATAAACGTAGCTTAAGTACAAAATAGCAAAATAAATAACTAAATAAGAGCCGAAACCCTAAATCGCTTGGAATCTTCTGTAACAAAGCGGCTTTTAAGTGTGGTGAGAAGAAACGGGAACATCTCAAAGTAGTAAATAGTGTGGGGTTTTTCTTTTTGCATTAGAGCATTATACTAAGATTTTAGAACGGACGAGCATGAAATAATCTCTGGCTCAAATGAAACAAAGGTAAGAATCGGCGTGTGGTCTTATTTCCCCTGTGAGTGCGAGTGTGTTTGTGTGTGGATATTATGGGATGTGACTGGAGAAGCAGGTTCCTCTCACCTGTAAAGTGTTCTGTGAAGTCTTGTTCCAGCCTCGCGGCTCGGTCAAACATCTTCCTGGCCTGTTCCTCTGTCAGCCGCTTATTCATCTCTCTGATAAGCAAACAGCACAAACAATCAGCGCGTTTTTTTACGTTTACGTTAGGAAAACGTTTTAGCACTGCTTTTAATAGTCTGGAATTTGCCTTGAACCAAAGTTTTTCTGGTACCGTTTCTTAAAGACGGGCCCTCTGGGAGGAACTCGTTTGGCAAAATCCAGAGCAACCTGGAGAAGGTTCAGTCCAAGCAACTGGGCCTTGCTCAAGGGTCCAACAGTAGCAGCAGTGGCAGAGCCACGCTTTGAAATCTCGGCCTTCTGCTCAGTAGTCCAATGCCTTATTAAAATCCTCATTTTGACCTACAATGCACTCAGAGCACTCAGTTCAATTCAAAGTGATTTCTATAGAGCTTTTTATAACGGAGCATTGTCTCAAAGCAGCTTTATGATATTATTATATCTTAGAAGGCCAATCCCCAATTTGAGCAAGCCTAGGGTGACAGCGGCAAGCAAAAACTCCCTGAAAGTAGTAAGAAGGAACCTTGGGAGGAACCAAGCCTCAACAGGGTGGCCTAGACCCTCCATGGGTGGCCTAGATTTTACCCAGTTGAAGTGCGTCCACGTGGGCCGTTCTGACCTAGCTGTCTTTCCTTAAGGGGGCACACACACACGGCAAAGACAGAGAGCATCGTTTGATCCTCCTAAAAGCACGAGTAGCTCCTACAGTTCCAATATTCACCATCCAGGCACAGGGGGCACCTTCATTACACACCACTGTCTCTGCCTGGACCGTTTCCAGGAGCTTAGCAGACGGAAATTTGTTGTCACGGCGTAGTAGTGATATAAGGGACACTAAAAACTCAGCGATATGAGCTGCCTCTCATGGCAGGGCTTTTTTTAAAGCAGGATGACGCTCAGGTTTCCCAGGAATGTCTCCACCGGATTGGAACACTTCCCTGGTTCATCACCAAGCCAGCATTTAAGGTTCCGCCAGCTTCGGTAACCTACGAGCGGGCAGGATCTACAGGTCTGGCTTTAACATCTGAGGGTACTTGTAGCTCAGGATACGGCCCAGATCCCCCTTGTAAGCCTCCATAAACAGCCGAATGTCAGCATGTATTCAGGCTAGAGACGACCAAACAGGGTAACTAGGGCCACCTTTTAACTGGAAGGAGAACGCAGACAGTTCGGTGCACAGAGCCGGACATTAAATATAATGGAAATATGATACGTAGGAACTTAAGCCGACTGCAAAACCTCATCCGTATCTGTAACACCCTCTGGATAAAGTAATGCTAAAGTAGCATTTTTACGGCAATCTTTTACAAACGACAAACAGCAACAGGACTCTGACTTACAAAATATTTTCCACTGATTTTGGTCTGACAAACACAGCGATGGGGAAGATCTGCGCTAGCTGGAGACGTTTGATGGCGTTTCCGGAGACGTCCAGGATGCAGTGTTTACCCTAAACAGGGAAAGAAAGAAAAAAAAACGATGACGATCATGTCGCAGGGCCGTGACGAAGAGGTAGAGAAGGTCCAGACCTTTTCGGCCACCTCTCGCACCGAATGTACACTGGTGCCGTACAGGTGGTTGTTATACTGTCCTGCCTCGATAAACTTGTGATCCTGGATGTCTTTCTCCATCTGATCTCGCGATGTGACGAAATGATAATCCCTCCCATCCGCCTCATACTCTCGCTTTGCTCTAGTCGTGTCTGCGACAAGGATCCACGTAAATTAAATACAAAGCCAAAAATAAATATGTATTTAAAAGTAAATAAATAAAGAGGGTTTTTTAAAGAGAAACAGAAAGTTCTTTGTGAACTCACGAGGAACGCAGGATCCGAACTTATCAGGAAACTCCGATATCAGGTCGTCATTGATACGGTCCTTCATCGGACCGAGAACAATCAGGGGACGAGTGTAGTTCACTTTAAAGGGAAAGAAGACCAAGATTCACAGCAGCTACAGTCAGACTTAATGTAAAAAAAGGGCTGTATAACTAAAATCAGGACACAAAGGCTAAACACACAAACTGAACTAAAAGACAGAACTCAAATCCAGCAACAAGAATATTAACACGGGCTACAAATCTTTAAAATAGAAGGAGAAAAAGAGGAGAAGAAGCGTTTTTTTTAGGAACCAAAGATCACCCGTCGTTACTGGAACTGAATTTCTTGGTATTGTGCAGCAATGGGCAAAGGTTTTGAGAAAAGTAATAAAAAAGGTTTTTCACAAAGTTTGCCGCTTCTGTATTTTTTTTTAGTACTGTTTTTCCGATGGTTCTATGGTTACGCTAAATGATTTTTAAAAAGCGTTTTATTGACAAATACATCCAGTTAAAGTACAGCTTGAATATTCACAGTGCTCTCTTCTGCTTCTCACGCTGGATAAAGCTCTGCTCCTGGACCGCTCTTGGAGGACGTTTTGATACTGCTCCTTATTCACGGCAGTGTTCTTGGGCTAAATTTTGAGCGACCCCACTCCCTTGGCTGAGAAGCGACCCCACATGGTAGCGCTCATCATTTTGTTCCAGATGTCCCAAACAGTCTGAAAGGGGCTGCATAGAAGAAAACAACTACTTTACTTGGAAAGAAGTTTCTTTTTTGTTGCTCTTCTTGACGCCAAGCCGTTCTCCAAAATCCTTTTATCTCACTGTGGGTTCAGATGCCCTCATGCCTGCCCTCTGCCATACCTGAGCAAGCTCTGTACTGGTTTTGACCCGATCTCGTGGCTGCATCCTCTTTAGGGGTCCGGATGCTTGCTTGACTTTCTTGGCCGCCCTATAGCTTTCTTCGCTGTGGTTCTTGATGGTTTGATAAATGGCTGATCGAGTTCTATCTTATAAACAGTCACGCCCTTACCTGCGAAACCCTTTTGATGCAATGGAAAAAAGAAAACCTGCAGGCACCACAACCCTTCTAAAGCTTCTCGTTATTTGCTGTTTATTTTGATTTTGGAAAGTTGCTTTACACGTGCTGGATCGAAGGCTTACCTTCATGCTGCATGACCGTCTCGTACGATAGAACGAAGTCGTCCTGTCCACCTGAGAGACAGAGCACATTCTAAGAGAAGACGCATCTTCTGCATCAGCCACACGTTTAGTTTAGTTTAGAGGAACCACCACGGAACCGCCAGTGAGCAGATATGAGTTATGAGACACGGATCGTTCATTCTCAGCACCAAATTAATACTTATCGTAAAGAGAACATGCCAAACGCCATACAGAGGAAACTAAGGAAGTGACTTGTGGCCTGGCGAACAGCCCACCAAAAACATCTAGCCAACAGCTGCTAGCCATCAGGACAGATCGAAGACGAAGTGCAGCTTAATGATTTAAACGCCAAGAATATGGGACTTATCCACGCTCAGTGCTGGTCCTGAGGTGTCCCAGTCCACCAATGGACCGGGGAAGAGCAACGGGTGGAATGATAGGTGCGAGAAAACATAAGGGTTGTAGTTTCTAAACCTTTTGTGTAACATCCTTGAGATGAGCAGGAACTCAATCTGGTCTCTCATGCCATCATTCTTAAATGAGAAGTTCGAACTAAAGTAAACGGTCAAGACAGCAGGATCACGGGAAGCAACGCATGAATAACAGAGAAGGTAAAAAACACTTACGATTGCTTTCACTATCACTGGTATTATGGTATACATGCTCTGAAACGATAAGAAGGGACACGTAAGCGATGGCAACACAGAGCTAAAACAAATTCAAATTACAAATAAACAGCGGCGGCTCATTATTATTATAAGAAATACGACCTCTGATCAGAAAACCTTGTGACATCATGGCAGGAAATGCAACAGCAAAAAAACCCAAAAAAAAACATGCATTGATGATCGGAGGAACTCCCACTTCCAGTTTATCACCAAACGTTCATGAACGATGTGCTTTTAATAAAGATGAGAAGGGATTCCCTCTACAGACCATAATATCATTAAACCATTCAGAATCTGGAGGAATTTCAGTCCTAAAAAGTAAACTGGAGAGGGATGATCTCTCCACTCCCTCAGCACCGTCGTTCGTCAGTATCTGATAGGAGCACGTGGGTAAGGGATTACTTTATCCAAACCTTTATCGAGCTCTACAGTACAGAGTTACGTTCATAAATACCGCTTAGAACTTTACTGTACCAAAAACAAGCCTCGTGTTATAACCCCGCCCACAAGCTCCGCCCACTCCTCTGGGCTCGGAGGCATCTAGGATGGAGCGTCACCATGGAAACGGGGATTGTGCTCAGACCAGCTAGGATTAGAGATCTTTAATGGACTAAAGGTGAAAAAAGGAGGAACAAGTCCAAAGGTCCGGACCCTTGGTAATAAAGGTCATTTCCACTTCTGTGATGCAGCATTAATGCAGAAAAGTACACCGAGATTTTAGCAGCATAAAACATAAACCAAACATTTCAAGAGTAACATCAAAAGTAATAGTGTTGCCCGTTATGAGAGAGTGGGGAGCTGGGCAGTGCTAACTAAGAGACGACTTACTCAAGCCCTTGTCTTCACTCAGGTCCTGTAGAGCCGTCATCAAGAGAGCACAGAAACAGGAGAAAACCATAAAAAAAAACACACATCAGCAACGCAAGTGGATCACCGATGAACAACAAAACCCACACGCTGCAACAAACGTGCAACCAAAGAATAACGCACGAGCTCAAACGTGTGATTGATCTTAGGCTAAACTGTTTTTATTTTGACGTTTCGTTTCGTTTCGAGGTTGCAGTGTGTGGAGTTTGTGAGTCCAGCGGTTTCTTGCTGCTCTGTCCTGCAGCTCTACTTACGCTGAGTATCGCTCGTCTCCTGCGCTCTCTTGCAGAACGGGAAATTTACTCTCCTGAACTTACGAGAAAAGAAGCTCTGTTTACGCTTGCCATCGAACGACTGCTGAGGAACAGAGGAAGGGACCGAGGAGGAAGAACAGAAAGAGAGATGGGCGAGGGTTTCTACTGCAGCTTTCAACATTTAGATCATCTAATAGCAGCCAAAAGGAAAGCTTCAGAGAAGCTGATTTATTTATAGATAGGATTAGCTGCGTAATGACCTTCATTCACAGGAAGTGCCAGGTTTGTGTCCTAATACTTTCGGTCACATGTTGGTTTGTGTCCCAATACTTTTGGTCACATGTTGGTTTGTGTCCTAATACTTTCGGTCACATGTTGGTTTGTGTCCCAATACTTTTAGTCACATGTTGGTTTGTGTCCCAGTACTTTTGGTCACATGTTGGTTTGTGTCCTAATACTTTTGGTCACATGTTGGTTTGTGTCCCAATACTTTTGGTCACATGTTGGTTTGTGTCCCAATACTTTTGGTC